>JARBWI010000617.1:0-21040 GCA_037576405.1 Campoplex capitator | reverse complement strand
TTGTCGCTTCGCAGAAATTCTAAACTTTATAGGTATCCGCTGCATACCGCGATGATAGAAATTTGATCCTACTGAAAAAAAAGTACCCGGCGATGACTCCCTGAAATATTTTTTTCAAATTCCTAATGACACATGTAGTAAAGGAAAGTGAATGAACATAGTGCATACTGAGTCCAACGAAATTCAATAATTTCTGTCGTTTCCGTGGCTATTCGCAGACAAAATTTTGAGCGCATCGAAAAGTAAACAGCCAAAGACTTTTTGTTATGAATTCATCAATCAATAATTCTACAAGAGATGGAAAGTGGGAAGACTCAAAGTACTGGTCGCTTCATAAAGTTGTGAAACTTTGTAGGTGCTCGCTGCATCTCACCGATACCCAATTTTGATACTCTTAGAAAAAAAGCACCCGAAGACTTTTCAAAACAACTTTTAGATATCATTATACACAATCAGAGCGGAAAGTGAATAACTTGGCATACACTGAACCCAAAACATTTCTTAAAGTTCGGGTGTATTCATTAGGTCAAAATGAGAAACAATTTATATCCTGTCAGTTAACGAGCAACTAAAGACTTGTTTGTAACAAATCTTTCAACTTATGTTGCCGCAGTGGAAGCGAAGAAGTATAAATGCACAGCAAAACACATTTTCACAGACACAATAAATCTAATCAGCACACATATATTATGATTTTTTATTCGAATTCATCAATAAATCAATACATATATACAATAATTGCGTGTTCTCGAAATGAAATTTCTGACTCCAAGTTATAGGTTAACCTGGATTTATCGCAGCTGGGTAATAAAAAACGCATTTAAATATTTATTGCACTTGAATAACTTTTTTTGATGTTTATTATGTACGTCTGGTTTTCGTAATATTATGACACCAACACCACCAATTTTAATAAAATAAACAGATTTTATGCATTTCATTAGACGATAAACGTTTTTTTTTCATTTATCCGGCACTTCGTTATATGTTGAAACTGTTTGTTTACATCATCAAAAAACTGACAGATGGTTGTTCAATATATAAATATAGATATTCAATAATAAAAAACACTTCACGAAAGAAAATGACAAAATTAACTAATTCACCACGACGAGATTCAATATATCTAGCACACGGTACACACATCCCGAACTTTGCACTGTCAAAACAATTAACATATAGCCGATCACACTTTTCTTGGTTATAGCGGGCGAGGTGTGAGTCTGCGACACCGCCGTGAAGTTAGCCCCGAGGACATGAGGCCTTTGATGGTGTTATATACAGACACGTCAAAAACTTGAATGTGTTAGTAGTTTTTGCATAATGTTGACCCTGTGCAAAGTTTTTTCTCAGCAAATACGCCACGAATCATGCTGATTTCGGGCTCAATCGAAAGGGAATTTCCTAATTGTTCTACAGTTTCAATTTGCAAGGGCATCAAATGACTCCTGAGCTTCGTAATTGAACGAAATGGACATGCCAAATTTACCCCCACCACCGCGAATCGTTTTATTCAGAGAAAGTATAGTCCTCGGCGAGCCTCGGGCCAGCAGACGACAGAGCTGTCAATGTACTTGTCCCGAGACTCTACCGAGTCTCTTGATCACATCAGTCTAATATAAAGTTTTTGATCGTTATATCACCCAAAAAATTATTGAACAGTACAAATTCTTAACAAAGAAAATTCAACATGAGAAATTGCAAAAAATTTGTCAAGTTCCAAAGTTTTCGTGAAAGTATAACATGACTATTCACATAATTCAGAATAAAGCAATATTACTGTTACTTACTTGAGTGTTTGAACAGAGAGGAAAAAGAATGCAGACTGTAAGATAATCAGTTTCCTCTTTACAGCTGTGTTGCAGAAAAATGGTGTAGTAGATTTGCAATGTAGTTGATGCTGTAGATTTGCGATGTAGTATATGGAGTTACGTTGGCAATGTACACGAATCGATATACGAAGTTTGTACAAAACGAATACACACGATTTGAAGCTAAGAGTTGTCGAATACGAAATGATGACTGCAGAGAGCGGTCCGACTCTTTATATGGTACCTTTGTTTAGATTTCATATCGTTAACACCATAGGGCTAAGACAGTCAGAAGATTCTCGAATACGTTACGAATGTTTATAATTCACACTATCGAATCTTTTAGTATGCGTAGAAGAGTAATACGAATAGATGACATTGCTGCAAGGCTTCAGGAATATTCTATTGAACGAACAATTCATATAATCAATTTTTTCATATAAGTTTCGCACTATTTTGAGCATTTCAAGAGCATACAGATTGTTAGCAACTTCCAAGAAATTCAGAGTATTACTCAATTCCCTTGGGAATATTTCCAAGAATTTTTCACGTATCTCTGCCTATAAATCGATGCGCAAACGATATTGGAACACCAGTCTAATTCAGACGTTCATTATTGTTGTTGCTCGTGTATGTAAGCATGGATTCGAAACAGTGTTTGAAGCTCATCAACGTTATGGAAGCTGCTTATAAATTGATGAACGAAAAACAAATGTCGATCATAGAAGTGGAAAAGTGGAAAAGATTAGAAACTCGAAATATCAGACTTTTGAATAAATTATTAAAAACTGCATCTTCTGTTGGAGAAAAAACAAGAATTTTAACAACTGTGGGACTCCTGAAGTCATTGAAGGCTCAGTTCAAACAGTTTAGAAAGAGAGGAGAAGGTGTGAGGCGACAAAGACGAAGCGATAGAGTACTGTGGGAAGATTTGGAATCAGCCTTCATGGGCAGAATAAGAACTGGAGTTATAGTGAATTTGAAGCATAAAGACTTGGAACATTTTTTTGATGATGCGAAAGAACTTATCATCAAGCGGTTGAAGAATATTTTGCTGAAAGAGGGAAATGTGAAAGTGAATGTAGTATTGTCTTGTAAATTCAGTTGCATGAAAAATGAAAAAACAATCGAAGAGATCAAATTTTTCAATACCAGGAATGAAGTAATTCTACCAGCAACAAACTTGAGCAAGTGGTTTGCGGAACACGTGAAGGAGCGATTGGCGGTAAAGATCGAAGACTTCCAAGAAAGAGACTCTGGCTGGGCGTTGATTGAAATCATAAATATGTCTGTAAATATAAACCGATATTCACCACTCCAAGGAGGCATGTCAACTTTTATCCAATTACCAAAATTTATAATCGATAAAAAGGCTGTGGTAAATATTCAAAACAATGATCCGTACTGTTTTCTTTGGTCAATCGCAGCAGCGTTATTCCCTGTAAACAATAACGTGAGCGTGACCAGTTCTTATCCACATTTCAGCACAGTATTAAAATACGAAGGTTTAAGCTTTCCTATGACTCTCGATAAAATTTCAACATTTGAAAAAATGAATAATTTGACAATCAACGTTTATGGAATTGAACATAGTGCTGATAAGCGAGCTCACGATATTGTACCGGTTTATTTGAGCAATCATAAATCAGATAAGCCTACAATTCATCTACTCATGTTAGAAACTTGTTTGGATGACTTGGAATATCCAATCTATCATTTTGCATGGATTCGCAATTTGTCACGATTGTTAAGTTCACAAATTTCAAAGCATAAGGGTAGTACTTGGCTATGCGAAAGGTGCTTGAACCACTTCCAAACAGAGGACCGCTTGGCAAAACACAAAATTGATTGTGAAAAATTCAATAAATGCAAAGTGATTTTACCAGACGAAAAAGAAAAGTTTTTAACCTTCCAAAATTTCAAGCGTAAAGAAAGTGTTCCATTTTGTCTCTATGCGGATCTTGAATGTCTTTTGCAGCCAGTAAGCGACACTTCCAAGACAAGTAACAGAACGTTGTACCAAAAACATATTCCTCATAGTATTGCGTATTATTTAAAATGTGTTTTCGATCAATCCATTTCTAAATTGAGAATTTATCGAGGAGAAGACTGTATAGAATGGTTTGCAAATGAATTAAGTCAATTGGCTCAAGATTTAACCCCTTATTTGGAGTCTGTTGTACCGATGGAACTGTTAAGCGATGATCAGAAAGAATTATTTGATTCTGCAGAGATTTGTCATATTTGCGAGCGACCATTTACTCCTGAGGATCAAAAGCATCATGACCATTGTCATTTTACAGGGAAATTTCGCGGTGCAGCACATCGAGGCTGCAATCTAAACTACAAAGACGCTCGATTCATTCCCGTTATATTTCACAATTTATCGGGATACGATGCTCATTTTTTGATTAAAACTTTGGCAACATCTTTTGAGGGTCCAATAAAACTTTTACCGATAAATAAAGAAAAATATATATCATTCACAAAAAATGTGTTGGGAACGAAAATTAGTTTTCGGTTTATCGATTCGTTTAGATTTATGTCAAGCAGTATTGAAATGTTGGCCTCGTATCTGAATGACAATCAAAAATTGATTACACGCCAACATTGTAATAGTAATGAGGAATTTTCGTTACTAACCAGAAAAGGTGTATTCCCGTATGATTATGTTGATAGTTGGGAAAAACTTGAAGAAAAAGAGCTACCTTCGAGGGAACAGTTTTATTCCAAATTAAATAATGAGGACATTTCTGAGGAAGATTATAACCATGCATGTAATGTGTGGAAAAGGTTCAATATTAAAACCTTGGGTCAATACTCAGATCTGTATTTAAGAACTGATGTGCTTCTTTTGGCTGACATTTTTGAAAACTTCAGACATAGCTGCTTGAATACGTATCGTTTAGATCCATTACACTATTATACAGCACCAGGCCTCGCGTTCGATGCCATGCTTAAGTGCACTGGTGTAACGTTGGAACTCCTTGATGACATCGATATGTTGTTGTTTTTAGAAAGAGGTATCCGAGGTGGCGTAGCTCAGTGTTCTAATAGATACGCTAAAGCCAATAATAAGTATATGGGAGAATTCTACGATCCTACTCAAGAAACATCTTATCTCATGTATTTCGATGTAAATAATTTGTATGGTGCAGCTATGAGACTGTTTCTGCCCTATGCTGGTTTTGAATGGATATCTGATATTGATATATACAACGTTCCAGACGATTCACCAATTGGTTATATACTTGAAGTAGACTTGACATATCCACAGGAACTGCATGCCACTCACAAAGACTTGCCATTGTGCCCTGAGCATTACACACCACCTGGATCTAAGATGTCTAAATTAACTACTACTTTATTCTCAAAAGAGAAGTATATAATTCATTACAAAGTCTTGAAGCAGTGTCTTAGCTTGGGAATGAAGTTGACAAAAGTTCATCGAATATTAAAATTCAAGCAAGCACCATGGCTTCAAAAATACATAAATTTGAATACCGATCTGAGAAAAAGGTCCACCAATGATTTCGAGAAAAACTTTTATAAACTCATGAACAATGCAGTTTTTGGAAAAGCTTTGGAAAACATGAAGAAACATAGAGATGTTAGACTAATTACCGAATGGGGTGGGCGATATGGAGCGAAAGCCCTTATTGCAAAACCAAACTTTCATAGCTGCACTATTTTTGATGAAGACATGTTGATAATTGAGTTACGTCGTACTAAAATTAAATTTAACAAGCCCATATACGTAGGATTTTCTATTTTGGACCTTGCCAAGACTTATATTTATGACTTTCATTATAATTATATAAAAGATCGATTCGGGGAACATGCAAAGTTAATGTATATTGATACAGACAGCCTTCTATACCACTTTACTATCCCTGATATATATGAGGCTATGAAGAAAGATTTAGATAAATTTGACACGTCCGACTATTCTCCCGAGAATATTTATAAAATGCCACGAGTAAATAAAAAAGTTATAGGCTTGATGAAAGATGAAAATAATGGAAAAATTATGACTGAATTTATAGGTTTGCGTGCAAAATTGTATTCGTTCAAAGTTCAAGGTGATGATCAACACAAAAAACGAGCCAAAGGAGTCAAAAGATCTACTCTCAAATCAATCACTTTCAACGACTATGTGAATTGTGCTTTGCAACATGAAAATCTTGTGAAAAGCCAAAATTTGATTCAGAGTAAAAAACACCAGGTTTACTCTGTGAAGCAGAATAAAATAGCGTTGAGCTGGCAAGATACTAAGAGGATCATATTTCCTGATACGACGGACACACTTCCATGGGGATATCGAACATGTGAATAAACTGTACCAAAAGAGATGTGTATGAGGTGTGAATAAATACAGAATTTTCAAATATGATGTTTATTCATTTGAAAGACTTCAACATCTTTTCTAGTTGTGTATCATTGATCGGACTTGTGTTTACAATATGTGTATACTATATGTATATACAATATGTATATACTAATGCTCACTGTTCAGTTTGTTTACGAATATGTGAGAGTGACACACAGAGAGATGGTGGGGTTTTATAATCAAGAAGTTGTTGTAATAATCGAAAGTACAGAACACGTTGCGGTTTTTCTTATTATTATTATTATTATTATTATAAAATATAATATTGGTAAAAAAAAATTACAAATCAGATTCATTTATCGAACTGTTGTGAGAACTATCGAAACCCAACCACTTTACAAGCAATTTATTTCCACGTCTCCTCACAATTTTTTCAACGAGGTATATATTTGGATATTTGACGCTTGTGAGCTCCTCTTGATAGAAGCCCCCCTCGATCGGATGGTCTTGGTAATCCTTTAGCTTATACGTCACGGGATCAGTATTCACAACTTGACTTACAGTAAAAATTTCTGTTGTCCAGTTTGGGGTATAGCCTTTCTCAAAAACATGCTTGTACTTGCTGATTCGCACTTTATCACCGACCTTAAATTTTATTTTTCGCGTACGATTAACTTCCATTTTTCCATAGACGCGCAGCAAGAGGGATTTTTCGTTCCGAGCGGTGACGTCATTAGGTTTCATTCCAATCGTACGATGTTTAGTATTATTGTAGGCCTGCGCCAAATCTTTCACAATATCGATCCACTTGTACGATCCTCGTAGAGTAAATTGTTTCCACATTTTGCTCTTGAGTGTACGGTTAAAGCGTTCACATATTGATGCTTTCATGTTGCTGAATGTTGAGTACATAGTGATTCCATAACGTTGAAGAAGAGCTTGAAATTCATTATTATAAAATTCTTTACCACGATCAACGTGCAATTTATTTGGTACACGTCCATTTGCAAGCACAGACCTCATAGCATCAGTCACATCCTTGCCACTTTTCGTTTTTGTTGCAACAACCCAAACATACTTTGAAAAAATATCGATGATTGTTAGAAGATACTTGTAGCCATTGTTGAACTGGGTGTATGCGGACATATCAACGAGATCAGCCTGCCAGGTCTCATCTAATCCACGCATAATAACATGGCGGCGCGGATAATTTTTTCGAGCAGGTCTATGAAGCTCTTCTGCTATAGCTGCCTTCTCCATGTTCCAATGCAATGAGTCGATCATTTAGTTGAGATATTATTTGAGCATTACGGATTGTCAATTGTTGTTGAGTTTCGATCGCTGATTCAAGATCTTTTTTAATATCTGTCACACGGGATTCAAGGCTATGAATCATCAATTTATTTTCACCATCGTTGACACCAACTTTCTCGAATGCTCTCAGTCTCTCTTCCAAGTGAGTAATGAGCTGAGAGTTGCGCGTAATGAGTTCTTGTACTGTATCATTGTCAATACGTTGACGTTTAATATTTTCTTGAAATTGGGATTCGAGACCGTGAAACATTATCTCATGATCGTCAACGTTATCACGCAGAGACGATGTAACGGTATATACAAGTCTGAATCCTTCCTGTATAGCATTTCTCATGACTTCAACAGATACAGCGTCGTGTTGCTCTATAGCAGCAGCTACATTGCACAATCTTCTATTATCCACATCATATTGACCATCGGCGGTAATTTTGAATCCTTCACCGGGAGGATCTCGACCACCGCTGGTAATACTCTTAATTCTTGACAATTGACGACCAAACACGTCAACACTCATGATTCAAATGAATCCAAGGAATGTCTGCTGTTTAATAAATAATTTCAGCTTCACGCAACTCTTCAATGATTGATATAATTTCGTTGGAATGACCAGAATTTCCAGCTGATTGGGAGGCTAGGAGTAACCGCAGTCGATCCACTAGTTCATTAGGGTCATCCCAATAAACATAATCCTTCGTTCTGTGTCTTTTAACAAACATATAACGTGGTAGAGCTTTACCGATTTTTCGTCTCGGTGATAGGAGCATATTCGCTATAACATTTTTGTACTTAAGACCTTTCATGCGAATGGGTTCATTGGGTCTATAGTGCTTTCGATGTGCATACGTGCTAGTAACAATTGCACAATAATTGTCCATATCTGCTGCAGTCGTGATCTCTCTGTTTGGTGATTTTTTAAATATCAATTCCAGCAAACCGGGGGATAGCTCGTAAGTCTTGTTTTTAACTGACATGTGACCGTTGTCAAAAGTTACTGGTGAGTCGCCAATCATTAGGATTCCTCCCCTCATTTTCCGAACACCGTACGAATCATCGAGCTCTTTTTTTTCACTTGTCTCGAACATTTGTAGGTACTGCTGTACATGCGCGGGAGATACTTTGGATGTTTCTTGTAGAGCTGATGAATTCTTGTCAGATAATGAATCCTTCCTGAACGATAAATCCTTGTCGGATAATGAATCCTTCCTGAACGATAAACCCTTGTCAGATAATGAATCCTTATCGGATGATGCTTCTGATATTTGTCGTTGATAATCATCATCATCCTCATGTGCTGTTCTAAATGTGTCATTAAAATCACCCTCCTCTTCCTCCGGGGCAGGATTCTCTTCTTTCCAAGCAACTCCCTCCTCCTCCTCCTTCTCTTTCAGCTTTTCTTTTTTAATTTTTTCCAGCTTCACAGACTGATCAACTAGCTTCTGCAATGGGGTCACCACTGGTTTGAAAACATCGCTTAGCTCCTTCTCAGCTGTGATTTTCCCCAATTTTATCATTCTGTGCTTCTGTCGAATTGCATCGCTCGCGTTTGCTATTTGACGCAACACGTTTTTTTTCCTTATTGAAGTTGACACTTTTCATATTGACGCTAGTGAGATTAGATTTCAACTGCGCTCATATTCTTCGAGATTGCAAATTTATAAAACAGTCAAAACCTTTCCTGTAACGACCCTCATTGAACTCTCTATCCTTGTCTATCACAACAAATCCATATTTACTTTTGTTCCAGCACTTCGAACACAGCTCCTTAAACTGTGTATATCTCATATCCGTATTGACGTGATCATCGTAGATATGCTTCAAATTCATTTCATCCTGACGAAATAGCACCAGTAGATTAGTATTGTCCCGTACAAGATGTTTTGGAATACGCGCATATGTTTGACAGAGATAGAAGCAATCAACATTTCTGTGTCGCCCCATGCAAAAAAAAGCTCTCATGTTGTCTTGCTTTTCACAAGCTACATCATCAAAAATTATAATGGAATTTGGCTTAGCATCCTCCGGTTTAATTACTTCCTCATGCTCTGTGAAAGGGAAGTATCCCACCCCTTTTACAGTTTCAAGTAGACGCTTGAGAAATATGTATTTTGGTTGATTCAACGATTTCGAGTAAACGTATACATTCTCAAATCTTAAACCATTAGGGTGTGTAATGAGGGTGAGTAGAGCATTGGTCTTTCCACAATTGGAGGGACCGCAAAATACTGCACGCACACTACTTGGCAACAAATCTCCATGACGTCTCTTTCGCACATTCTGTTGCACAAGCTCATCAAAATTTTTCATAGGCAGCTTTGTTGACTGATCACTGAACCTCATCTTGAGAATGACTGACATTGAAAGCATGGATGGCATCTTTATAAAGACCATAAGTAAAACTTGCATCTAAAACTTATCTCAGTATCACTTTGTCCTTGCTACGAATAAGATCGTGCGTGGAGCAATATGAATAATTCTGGAGATTCATCTAATCCCATTGCTAAGAGCTTGAAAAAATTTGCAGAAGAGGTGCGCCGACAGAGTCCTCATTCTACTTCCACTGATGTGAACGCTGAAAAGATCACAGGAAGTCAACCATTTGCAGGGAAAGTTGACCCTGGGCGATACGGAAACATAGGCGATAAAAAGAAATAGGTTATAAATAGATATTCCTGGGAAACTATTTGCTTAGTCTTGAACGATTCATCAGTCCGTTATGATCGTGCATAAGCATGGTAAAGGATTTGTTAACGATCTAATCAATAAACTTCCTGTCGAATTGCACGTCCCAGGATACCAATACTGTGGTCCTGGTACGAAATTGACAAAGAGACTTGCACGAGGTGATCCAGGAATCAATCCTCTCGACGCTGCGTGCAAACAGCACGATATCGCATACTCAAAGAATCGAGATAACCTCTCTGCTCGGCATACAGCAGACAGAATCCTTGCTGAGAAGGCTTGGGAACGTGTTCGAGCAAAAGACGCAAGCTTTGGTGAAAAAGCAACGGCTTGGGCCGTTATGAATACAATGAAAGCTAAAACAAAACTTGGGATGGGTATTAAGAAGAAGAAGTTGAATAAAAAGGTGTCATTGAAGCGTATTATTCGAGCGGCCAAGGCTTCAATGATACCAGGGGGCAAAGCTGTAAAATCTGCGCTAGAGGGTGCTCGTACAGCTGTGAAAAATGCTGGTGGTAAGAGGAATGTCCAATCACCACGGATTCTACCTGTACCCACAAAAATCGGAGGTTTCTTACCGTTCCTCATACCTATTTTTGCTGGATTGAGTGCTACTGGAGCTCTTGCTGGTGGTGCTGCGGGCATTGCTAAAGCTGTGAATGATGTTAATGCTGCGAAACGTGTTCTCGAAGAGAGTAAACGGCACAATAATGCAATGGAGACGATTGCTTTGGGCAAAGGACTATACCTCAAACCATATAAGACTGGTATAGGTCTCCGTCTAAAAAACGTGTAAGGCTACCACATCGAGCACTCACTGATTACGATTTATCAGAGTTTGCTAAAAAGATGCAAATTCCACATTTTCGTGGTGTTTATATGAGAAATGCATTGCCCAAGGGTGGACCGCGAAAGTATGAATCAGCTATAGTGAACCTCGACGATAAAGAGGGTCCTGGCACTCATTGGGTTGCATACGAGAAAAAGAATAAAAAAGTTCTTTATTTTGACAGTTTTGGCAATCTTCAACCACCGCCAGACTTGATGAAATATCTCGGTGATGGTAGCACAATAAACTATAATTATGAAAAATATCAGGACTATGACACGGTAATATGTGGACATTTGTGTCTCAAATTTCTAAATGGAGAGCTATAAAATAAGCACACATATCATTGATAGTATCAGTGTAACAGCAGACGCGATGGGTGATTCTTTTACGCTACACATCATCGATTCTCGAGGCTAATTATTTTCCTCCAATTGAGCTGTCACCGTTTAAAAATTATACTTTGGGTCTCATTGAGCTGTTAACCTTCAACTCCATTCCTAATATTGATGTAGGGAATAACAAATTCTATGTAGATAAGGAAGTTGTAACTATACCAACTGGAAGCTACGAAATTGAAGATCTTGAAAATTATTTGCAAAAAGCGCTCTCCGATCGTAACATTGTCATAAATCTTAAGCCTAATAATAACACTCTGTGCAGTGAAATCAAATGCAATCGTGATATAAATTTCGAGCCAAACGATTCTATTGGACGATTATTGGGTTTCACACCACGTGTCCTTCAAGCCAATATTATCCATAAATCTGATCTACCAGTCATCATTCTCAAGATTAACTCACTACGAGTTGAGTGTAACATAACCGCAGGAGCTTACATAAACGGTCAACGAGTGCATACAATTCACGAATTTTTCCCCGTTGTTCCACCTGGATATAAGATTGTTGAAGTGCCATCACACATCACTTACCTTCCTATCACCGTACAGGCCATACATAATTTACAGCTGAAACTCGTGGATCAAAACGGAGAATTGGTGAATTTTCGAGGTGAAGTGATAACGATCAGATTGCATGTAAAATCATAAATATGGGTATTGTTTTTGAACCAAGGGGAAGTTATAAAATTAATACGACATGCTCAGAGCAAAACAGTCGTCGAGCATCTCGCAAGGAGCTAACACGTCAAAATATTCAGTTTCTGAAGAGTCTGGGTCTGAAACTTCGAGGAAAATAAAAATTAGTGTTTGTTGCGTCACAATTGTATGCTTGATACCATGGAGGAAATCCTAAAAATACAAAAACCAATCATCTTTGACGAGTCCATCGCACATTATGAAACTCATGGACACCAACCATTCGCATCGGCAACGTTTAACAACAACGATGAGATTCGTATCAGCGTCCAACATCAGGATTTGTGCCTGTTACCGAGCAAGAGCTCGTTGCATGTATACGGTAGATTGACGAAAGCTGATGGTCAATCTAATGTTACTACCACGAAATTGGTCAACAATGCCATTTGCCACTTATTTGAAGAAATTCGCTACGAGCTAAATGCTGTGGAGATCGATCGATGTAAAAATGTTGGTCTTACAACTCTCATGAAAAATTACATCTCTCAGAATCCTAGCCAGAAGTCTGTCATGGAAAATGCTGGTTGGTTGAGTGATGAAGAAGCACTGATAACCGATGCATCTGGTTACTTTGACATCTCAATACCTTTGAGTATGCTATTGGGGTTTGCTGAGGACTATCGTAGAATTGTCGTCAATGCTAGACATGAGCTGATTTTGACACGGGCAAATACCGATACGAATGCTATTATACAAACTGTTGGGAATGCTGCTGCTGCTGCTGCGGAGCAATTCAAAATTACCTTTTCGAAGATTGAATGGATGATACCATATGTAAGAGTTGCTGATCAACGCAAAATTCAACTCTTAAACTTTATCGCTAAAGACTCATACATTCCTCTAAGTTTTCGTGCGTGGGAATTGTACGAGTATCCGCTACTACCTGAAACCACAAAGCACGTTTGGGTTGTGAAAACCTCCACGCAACTCGAAAAACCACGATACGTTGTTGTGGGATTCCAAACAGCTCGAAAAAATAGTGCTACTAAGAATGCGAGTCACTTTGATCATTGTAACATCAGAGACATCAAACTCTTTCTCAACTCACAGAGTTATCCTTATGGAAATTTAAATCTCGACATTGATCATAATCAGTACGCTCTACTCTACGATATGTATGCAAATTTCCAAGCTTCCTACTATGGAAAAGAGTCTGAACCACTGTTAAGCAAAGCAGACTTTTTGAAGTACGCACCGCTCATTGTTATTGATTGTTCAAAACAGAATGAGTCGTTGAAATCTGGACCGGTTGACATTCGATTGGAATTTGAGTCAACAAATCCTTTTCCACTTCAAACCTCGGCTTATTGCTTAATATTACACGATCGAATTATAGAATATAACTCAATCAGTGGAAATGTCAAGAAATTGGTTTGAAGCTCTAAACATAATTTCATGCCAAATTTTATGGAGTGGGGTTAAAATGTTGCTATAAAGATATTAGTAAAGAGCTCCTTAGATCAGTCACGTTCAAGCGATGGAGTACGTGGTTGATTTACAGGGTTTCAAAACCCCCATCAATGAATTTGTGCTTAAAGAATTCTCAGCCATTGCATTAAACGATTCCACGCCTCTGACACTGCTTTTCGAAGCACCTTACGCGTGGAACGATTTACCTGTGAAATACAAATGTACGAACGCATGGTTAACACGTAATTTTCATGGAATGCCTTGGAACTTTGGTTCTGTGCCCTACAGCGCTGCAACCGGAATTATCCGAAGCATTTTGTATAATGCTAGAACTATCTATGTAAAGGGCTCAGAGAAGAAAGAATGGTTGGCAAATTTTTTGATGGATGGATCCGAACGCATTATCAATCTTGAAATGCTCGATTGTCCTTCGCTACAAAAGTTGCGGAACCGAACAAATACTGGATGTCCTCATCATGAAAATTTATTCAAATTCAATTGTGCTCACCGAAATGTTCAGTGGCTCAAAAATTGGATTCTCAAACCTGATGATTAAGAATTTTTTTCAAATCAATGTATATTTTTTATGAATAAATACAAATTTCAGTATAAAAGAGTATTTTATTGGTTTTACATTATTCTGTTTACATTTTTTTTACATTATTCCTCCACTTTAGGTATTTGTATTATCTCTACGAACTCCTTCAAATGCTTCACATGATTACGCAAGGTTCTTGAAAAATCGATTATATCGTTAACAGATTCATCTTCTAGAGAGAAATATGGATTCGCCTCTACTGTACATTTCAATTGAAATAATTTATCAAGCACTCCAGCAACATCATCAGCTAAACATTGAACGTGCTTATTAATAATGTCAATTGATTCATGTGTACGTTTGCACTGTGCACAAGATTGCTGGTTGTTGCTGCTATCTCGTTCACAATTCACTTTCCTCAAATTTCTTTGGAATTCCACGATATCGTTGAAAAATTCGTAGACCCCGTTCGGTGGATCGTTTCCAAAATACTTTCGTATAGCATCTTCATAATCGCAGAAGTATGGTGGACAACCGCACAGTTGTTTCAACTGGTCTGGATTTAATTCGTCCATGTTCACGACTGACTGTCGTCTAACTGATCATTTTGTTTTATACCTTGTGGAAACTTGTCGAAGCTTGAAACTATCCCCCACTTCTACAACGCAAAAACAATTTTTATAAAATTTATTTCCTCCTGCACCCCTCTGCTAATTTTGTCATTCAGAATTTTCTGGATGTATTTCAGGGTGGTTCGAAGGTCTTTCTCAAGGTTAGGTTAAATACGCATTCATAGCAAGACTGCTGAGACAATTAAGTCGCATTGAAAAAAATTCCAAGAAGTATCTGTCGACGGATCTCATCATCGATGTTTACCACATCGATTAAAAAAAAGCTGTCAACGAATTCTCATTATCGATGACATCTGTCAACGAACCTCATCATCGATGTTTACTACATCGATCAAAGAGAATTCTTGGAAATATTTTTCTGGGTCCTAGTGATGAATTGTCAGCAATGCCCTTCATAGCACAATTCTTCAACTTCTCGAAGCATCTTAAAGTGTTGAAGGACATAACAAGGTCAATTCATATATGCACAAATACTCACACAAAGCTTGATGCAACCCTTCACCCCCCAGACATCGCGACGTCGAATTCCCAGAATCCCTCCCCTTACCCTCCCAAAACAGGTCATAACATCAAGAAATTTTACCCCCCCCCCTCTCCCACAATATCATCATCGAATTCAAGGCTGGTGACGTCATCATCAAACCTTCGAGAACGTTCTAGAAGGGGTTCGTGTCTCGACTAAAAGAGTCGGTAAATGTCGGTAGTAGGAATCTTTATCCAGAACCCGCTCTGCATATCTACTATGAAGCATTAGATTTTCCGAATTTCACGCCCTTCAAATTCTTCCTCTTACTTGAAGCTTCTTTTTCTGAAGAGATTGAAATGGCTTCGAAAATAGCAAAGCTCATTTTCGAAGAAAAACTTTCTCGCTACAGAAACGGAACGCTGCAATAGTAACCCAAAAAAAGTCTTCATGGTAGATAATCGCTTCCATTTTCTGATGACGTATAAGTGGAGTCAAGAGTAGGAACCAATTCCAATGATCGAAAAAAATTTACGATGTGATCGTGTGATCATGTAAAAAATCCAGATTTCGGAGCTGTTCAGAAAAAAAGAAGTTATATCCCTGGCAAAATCCCCTCCCGGGGAAAAAAAACCCTGGACAAGTACATTTGTTGGTGACCCTCGTTTCCATTTGTTGACACAGAAAAATCGAAAGAGAAACTGGATCCGCTCCCACTCACAAAACAAAAAAAAAAGATTTCATGCCAAAAAATCAAACAATGAAAAATATCTCGCCCAAAAAACCCTAGAAACACCCTCTTAAACAAAATTGAAGACCCCTGAAAAAAAATACAAGAACATACAAAATGGTAATAATAATAAAAATGATAATAATAAACAAAGCCGATGATTTACGTACAGCAATAAAATGTCTCATATCAATAAAAGGACAAGTATTTTATTGGTAACGATGAATGAGAAAAAAATCAGTTGTTGCTAAAAAAAATTTGCTGAGTTATAAAAAAAAATGAATTTGAAAAAAAAAAGTCAAGGTTTCATTCATGCACAGTATTAAAATTTACAATATCAATACTGGGACAAGTGTTTTAATAGTTTTTATTTATTAGCTGCGCATGCCCCTCGGATTTTTGGACAGGCGATTCTCTCACACTGTTCGCTCGATTCAAACAGAACAATCGTAACCCATTTTTTAAATTTTTTTCAGCGTGGGTGAATGCTTTCTTCATTCCACTCAGACGAACAGGGAGGGAGAATTGATTCTCAAAAATTGCACTAGACTCTTGCGCATGCATGGCGGCTCAGCGGTGTGACGCTCGACTTACACGCAATTAATCGGTTATCTACCTCCGTCGGATTTTCAGAAGTTAAATTTTTTCACGCCGATCAACGATTACAATCAAAAAGTTTCAGCCCATGCGGGAAAATGGCGAAAATGGGGAATGTTTAAAATATTTTTGGAGTTTGTTGTACCAAAGGTTATAACTTCAGGCCACCAATATTGTTTGATTGGTAACAATTTGTTAAACGTTCACCACCGTACGTTAAGCGTATGCGCACAGAGTACTTGTCCGGCCCATAACTTTTTATGCAAATTGCTCATTCAACAAAAAATCCAAATAAAACAATCGTAATAAAATACTTATTGTTCACGATA
The DNA here is from genome assembly GCA_037576405.1 of Campoplex capitator. Lineage (NCBI taxonomy): Eukaryota > Metazoa > Arthropoda > Insecta > Hymenoptera > Ichneumonidae > Campoplex > Campoplex capitator. The sequence goes on along the minus strand of JARBWI010000617.1, from coordinate 4,282 downwards.
GTCCACGAGCATAAACTTATAAAAAATTATAATAAATTCTTTATTTCTCATTAAGAATTGATCTTGATTCTGATTGTTAAGAATTATGCCTATCTATAATTACGAATTAGTTAAGATTATTAAGCGTTATTTTATTAAGAACTAAGAATTAAGAATAAAGAATTCATTGAGAGTTTAGAATGAAGTTTATGACCACCGTATAAATTATTAGACACTATATGAACAGTTACGTTACGGATTTGTGAAAACATATTATTTCACTGTTCGTTCTTTATGATATTCTTATGATTCAACTGTCGAAACAGTTGTTATTATTTTGCGGAATGAATCATTTGAGACTTGGGACTTTATGGAGAGAGCATCAGTCGCTATAATAAAAAAAAAACATTTATAGTTAAAATCCAAAAGTACATACAATGGAAACGCGGTTTGGTTTTTCCGAGCGGTCCGGGATTTTTTGTTGAATGAGCAATTTGCATAAAAAGTTATGGGCCGGACAAGTACTCTGTGCGCATACGCTTAACGTACGGTGGTGAACGTTTAACAAATTGTTACCAATCAAACAATATTGGTGGCCTGAAGTTATAACCTTTGGTACAACAAACTCCAAAAATATTTTAAACATTCCCCATTTTCGCCATTTTCCCGCATGGGCTGAAACTTTTTGATTGTAATCGTTGATCGGCGTGAAAAAATTTAACTTCTGAAAATCCGACGGAGGTAGATAACCGATTAATTGCGTGTAAGTCGAGCGAAACACCGCTGAGCCGCCATGCATGCGCAAGAGTCTAGTGCAATTTTCGAGAATCAATTCTCCCTCCCTGTTCGTCTGAGTGGAATGAAGAAAGCATTCACCCACGCTGAAAAAAATTTAAAAAATGGGTTACGATTGTTCTGTTTGAATCGAGCGAACAGTGTGAGAGAATCGCCTGTCCAAAAATCCGAGGGGCATGCGCAGCTAATAAATAAAAACTATTAAAACACTTGTCCCAGTATTGATATTGTAAATTTTAATACTGTGCATGAATGAAACCTTGACTTTTTTTTCAAATTCATTTTTTTTTATAACTCAGCAAATTTTTTTTAGCAACAACTGATTTTTTTTCTCATTCATCGTTACCAATAAAATACTTGTCCTTTTATTGATATGAGACATTTTATTGCTGTACGTAAATCATCGGCTTTGTTTATTATTATCATTTTTATTATTATTACCATTTTGTATGTTCTTGTATTTTTTTTCAGGGGTCTTCAATTTTGTTTAAGAGGGTGTTTCTAGGGTTTTTTTGGGCGAGATATTTTTCATTGTTTGATTTTTTGGCATGAAATCTTTTTTTTTTTGTTTTGTGAGTGGGAGCGGATCCAGTTTCTCTTTAGATTTTTCTGTGTCAACAAATGGAAACGAGGGTCACCAACAAATGTACTTGTCCAGGGTTTTTTTCCCCGGGAGGGGATTTTGCCAGGGTACGAATATATTGACAGTATGCAAAAATTAGATGAGACCTGCATACCATCTCAAGATGCATTTTATAGTTCTTTGACTGACGAGACGATTGACGCTATGGAATACGCACACGCGAGAAATGTGTGGGAACGGTTTTCCATTCGAACGCTCGGTGAATACAGCGATTTGTATTTAAAAACAGATGTTCTTCTATTAGCAGACATATTTGAGAATTTCCGTGACATGTGTTTGCTGAGATATACCCTTGACCCAGCACACTATTACACTCTACCCGGATACTCCTGGGATGCAATGATGAAAATAACAAAAATTAAATTCGAATTGCTAACGGATATTGACATGGTGTTATTCGTTGAAAGGGGTATACGCGGTGGTTTGAGCCAATGCTCTTGCAGATATGCTAAAGCCAATAATAAGTATATGAAATCGTTCAACCCATCGGAACCATCATCATATCTCATGTATTATGATGTTAATAATCTGTATGGCTGGGCAATGACTCAATGTTTAGCACATTCAGGTCTTCGATGGGTTGAAGACATTGCAAACTTCAATGTAGAATCAATCGCTGAAGATTCACCTATCGGCTACATTCTTGAAGTTGATTTAGAATATCCGAAGATATTACATGATGCTCACATCGACCTACCGTTTTGTCCGACACACGATAAGCCTCCGGGTAAGAAGCAGGAAAAACTGCTTGCAACCGTTTGTGATAAAAAACGATATGTAATTCACTATCGTGCTCTGCAGCAATGCTTACGTCATGGACTGAAATTTTTGAAAATACATCGAATATTACAGTTCAATCAATCTCCATGGCTTCGATCATACATCGAGTTGAATACACATTTTCGAACTCTAGCTAAAAATGATTTCGAAAAAACGATGTTTAAGCTGATGAATAACGCGGTGTTTGGTAAAACTTTGGAAGATGTACGCACTCATGTACAGGTCAAAATTTTAACTAAATGGGAGGGTCGCTATGGTGCAGAGGCAATGATCGCGAAGCCCAATTTTCATAGTCGCAGCATATTCGCTGAAAATCTCATTGCCGTGGAATTGCGTAATCTCGAGGTGAAATTCAATAAGCCCATATACGTTGGTATGTCTATTCTGGATATATCAAAAACATGCTTATATGAATTTCATCATGATTTTATGGTTCCGCTATATCGTGACAAATGCAGTGTTATGTATACAGATACCGATAGTCTTATATATCACATTCGTTGCGACGATGTATATGAGGATATGAAGCGTAATATGGAAAAATTTGACTCAAGCGATTATCCAACGGACAATGTTTATGGTATGCCGCTTGTTAATAAGAAGGTTCCAGGTCTCATGAAAGATGAGAACAATGGGGCCATCATGAGCGAGTTCGTGGGGCTAAGATCGAAAATGTATGCAACCCGCGTCGAGGGCAAGAAAGAGACGAAAAAGGTGAAGGGTGTGAAAAGTAATGTAGTCGCGCGAACCATAACCTTCGATGACTATACCAAATGTTTGAAGGAAGATATAGAAATGACACGCAGTCAATCATGTATTCGATCGATTTTACACAATGTATATACAATATCTGAGACGAAAACTGCTCTAAGTCCCCACGATGACAAACGCTATATTATCCCTGGAACTGTTAAAACTCTACCATGGGGACACTACAAAGTGCCAGTGTAAATATACGTGTGTGTGTGTGTGTGTATGTGTGTGAGTGTGTGTGTGTGTGTGTGTGTGTGTGTGTGAGAGAGAGAGAGTCTGAGCGCTGTGAAAAAAAAAAAAAAACAATTGTAAATATGCACGCATGTGTATGTATCTGTGTAAATATTTCTAATACTTTTGTGTTGAAAATAAACTTTTTTTTTTTTGAGCTGTTGATTCTTTTTTTTTTCCTCCACCCGCTTGCGGTCAAGTTTTCCGGCAGAAAGAGAGAGAGAAAGATGACCTGCTCGACTGGGAACATCCAAGGGTCATGAAAAAAAAAGTCATTTTTTTTTTTTCAAGTTTTTTCTTCTTTTTCTTTATTGCCTACAAATCATTTTTGCTTATACAACTATTATGTGTACTGTCGAAACCAAGCCATTTCACCAGCAGTTGATGGCCACGCTTCTTCACTACTTTTTCCACAAGGTAAATATCTGGATATTTAACATTCAGAAGCTCCTGTTCATAGAAACCACCGGCAATGGGCTTATCTTCATAATCTTTCAAATTATATGTTATAGGCCTTGTTTTTCTCACTCGATAGATTGTAAATATTTCCGTTGTCCAATTTGGTGTATAACCTTTCTCAAATACATTCTTGAATTTACTAATACGCACTTTATCTCCAATTCTGAATTTTGGCGGTTTTCCCACTTGAGTTTTGCTAAACATATCGTGCAGTAATTGTTTTTCATTCGTGTCATTAACATCTTTTGGTTTCTTTTTAATAGTATGATGTACAGTATCATTATATTTCGTAATTAACATATCGAGAATATCGATCCATTTCCAGCTTCCGCGGAAACTGAATTGTATCCACATTTTATTCTTAAGTGTACGATTGAAGCGCTCACAAATTGATGCTTTTAAATTGCTATACGTAGAATACAAATTTATATTATGCTTTTTCATCAAAGCCTTAAAGTCCGCATTATAAAACTCTTTTCCTCGATCGACATGAAGGTTTTTCGGCACACGTCCTTTGCTGAGAATTGACTCCATCGCAGCGGTGACATCTTTTCCACTCTTACTCTTCAACGGTTTGGCCCAGGCGAATTTCGAAAATATATCGATGACGGTGAGGATAAATTTGTGGTTGGAGTTGTGTTG
>JARBWI010000616.1:0-184957 GCA_037576405.1 Campoplex capitator | reverse complement strand
AGTCCATAAAAATTAAATGTATATTCTCGTCTATATCCGGTTTTCTGAATGATGGACTAAAATTATTGAACCTGTGGAATCACTATATTATTTGTTCTCTTATTTGGTATTGCTCGCATTTAATTGCTGTTCATTAAGGATATGGCGTTGGAAAACGTGGGTTTCATGTATAAATCGGAAGTGCCTCTTTATTCAAAAAAAGAAAAAAAATGAAACTTATTTCAATAAAATAATATTTTAATTAATTAATTTCGCTTATTTTTGTGGGTGCACATTATTATTTTTCAAATTATATTGTTGCCTTGCAAGTTTGTTTTTTTTTTTTATCAACCCACTTAACGCAATTTTACAAGGAACAAAGTAAAAAAATAATATTTTTCCGTATCATCCTGGAATATGTAAATGAAGATAGAGAATTATTATAATTATAAAAGAAATCATTTAATGTTTTCGTTCAGCTTCACTTACTATATATTTGCATATATAGGATGGATCTGCTCAAACATATTCATTCAAAAACCGTGTGAAATAGTTGATAAGATATCTATATCAGGTATACTCAGTTAATTAATTGATTCAGGTCTATGGAAAAATTTGTCCAAACAACAATGACGTCCAAAGATGATAATATTTTCGATTCCGATATTCTGCAAATTTTAAACGTGCCTGCAATTTACTCCGAGCACGAAGAACAAGATGTTAATATAAAAATAAACATTGTCCCCATTGAGTATTTGGAGTCAGATATTGTGCGAACCCGCAAGGCGATTTCATATTTACAAAATACTACCTTAACTCAATCTCGTGATTTTCATACGAAGCTAGAAGAAATTCATATGGACTTAGAAACTATCATGGAAACATTTTACATTATTTTTGACAAGCAAGCTGGTAAATTAACCAGAGCCCAACATAATTATTACGTGGAGTGGGTACAAATGGTGCAATGCTTTGCAGTTTACCGCAACGCTATTACTGTGTCTCGTTCACATTTAAACTCTATCTATGCGACATATGAAACATTATTTTTAAAATATTTTGAAAATCCAGACAAGCTGGAGGAATTATTATCCTCAGTCAAAAATACAATGAATTCATCCGATATTTTCAATGATTGGAAAGTAATTCCCAATAATTCTTTTGCTGACATAATTGGAGCTCCGAACATAACTAATGAATTAAAATTTTTCGTAAAATCTCGATATTTATTTGATAAATTTAGTTTTTTGATTTTCACTGGACCACCTGGAACGGGCAAAAGTACGTATGCTGCAGCTATTGCCAGTGAATTCAAAGCAACATATTTTTTGTTGAATCTCAGCCAGTTGTCATCCAAATATATCGGCGAAATCGAGCAAAAGTTGAATTCTTTATTTCAACTTGTCGAAAACAATCCGCAAGAACACTATGTTATATTTTTCGACGAGTTTGATAATATTGCTAATAAGACTATTCCGGTACCTGCTCATTTAAAAAGTGTAGCTATTACATTTCAAACATGCATTGAGGGAACATATAAATTATCATCCAATTTGATATTAATTGCGGCTACAAATTATAAACAACACATAACTGATCCAATTTTAGATCGAGCAACGCAAATCATGTATATAGATTTACCTTCAGATTACGATGTATTAGCGGTATTACAAAATATAACCCATCAAAAATTATTAAATGATGCTGAATACTTCATCATTTTGGAAAATGTTGTTTCTAAACTGCCAAAAACTCGGTCGTTTCGCTTTATTTATCGTTTGTATGACAAAGCTAAAGAGCTTCAAATTAAAGAACATTGGTTAAATGGTACCAATCCTAGTTTTACAAAATTTGAATTAAAAAATGCATTCGTTTATGTACATAATGAAATGGCAATAGAGCCGGTAGTTATCGACAATGTTTCGGAAGATCAACTCATCCAAATAGTATCCCAATCGCACATAAACATTTCTCTTGATAATCAACAACTTCTTCAACAATTTTATCCCCAAATAAAATGGATTTATCGACCTGCAAATAAACATTACATCGATTCTATTCCGTTTATACCAAAAATGGATGATGAAACTTATGAACAATTTAAACAATTGAACAAATAAACCCCCTTGGGATTGGAATTCATTTTTTTTGAACCTTAGAAAATTAACTTTCATACGTGGTGACAGAAATTCTGGTATTTGTTTACGAACATACTTTGATATAATTAAGGCACACTAGATCAGAGAGAAACGGCAATATACATTACTTCTCCATTTATAACTTTGACTTGGAATTGATGAAAGTGATTGAACCTATAATGTCATCATTATAGAAACCAGACATGATGTGCAAGTACAGTGAAAACACGCAGCACGTTTTGCTTTGCCTGGCCGAACGTATTCTTTTTCAATACTTGGCATTAAGACGCTGCTGCGTCTCTATAGATATCTACTCTACTCCAATAAAACTCTAGTTATAGTTTGTATGCCATATCCTCATCGAACTTCGGTTATCAAGCGACACTGATAAGCTTCTCAATTTATAATGTTACGGTGGTTGAATCATTCGCGTCTTATTTTGTGCTCAGTCTCGTCACTAACTTCTTTTTATCCTGCAGTTGAAAAACAATAAAAAAATGCCATTAACGTTTGTCAAAAGTCAGAAAGGTAAACCCCTTCTGCTCCATAACAATTACTTGTTTAATTATTTCCGGACGTCATCCAGCTTTATCACGTGGCGCTGTATATTTTATAACAAACCTGTGAAATGTAAAGTGTTAATTCGCACAACATCGAATGATAAAAATGGTATGTAGAATTAACCTGAATACTATGTACTAATTTTTTACAAAAAAAAAAATTGCAAACCGACAAAAAATGTGTTGGTATTTAACCACGAATGTTATCAATAATACAGGATCAATCATCGATGAACCTGAGCACTTTCATCCCCCAGACGTTATCGATATAAATGCCCGTAGGATGATCAATAAATTAAAAAAACGTGCTCAACAATCCACCGAAGCTCCAGCCACGATTGTTTCGAGGATTACTTCGAATATCAAAACCGGTACTCTCGCAGCTCTACCATCTCAAGAGCGATTAAAAAGGACCGTACAACGTGTGAGAGCCCAAGTCAATCCACAATTTCTCACTCCACCAACTAGAAAGGATCTCGTTTTTCCTGACATTTATACTGTGACATGGAAAAATGAATTGTTTCTACATCACGACAGCGGCGGAAATAAAAAGCGATACCTCATTTTCACAACGAAAACTAACCTACAACGTTTGTCTTCGTTACCCCATTGGTTTGCTGATGGTACTTTCAAATCCGTACCGACTATTTTTACACAACTCTACACTATTCACGGATTAGTTGGCAATAAAACATTACCTTTTGTTTATATACTGTGCCCTAGCAAAACGACTAACTCTTATAAATCTATTTTGGAAGTCTTGAAAAGTTCCGAACCAAGCCTTTGCCCCGCTAAAATTACAATTGATTTTGAAAAAAGTTTTATGTCCGCGGTCAGTCAAGTATTTCCTGATACGACTATTCATGGATGTTATTTTCATTTTGGCCAAAGTATATGGCGTCACGTACAGCAACAGGGGCTTCAACATCGATATAACACGGATGATGATTTTGCCCTCCATATAAGAATGTTAATCGCATTGAGTTTTGTTCCATGTGATTATGTGAATACGGCATTTCAAATATTGATAACGAGTGATTTATATAAAAAATATAGAACTGAGTTAATCCCCCTCATAGAATATTTTAAAAACACGTGGCTCGGTTCCAAAAGTCGTGATGTTTCATCGTTATTTCCAATTGAACAATGGAATTGTTACGATGCAGTCTTGAACAATGAACCACGGACTAATAATTCTGTCGAAGGATGGCATCATGGTTTCAACCATCGAATAGAAAGGAGTCACGCGAGTATGGGAAAATTTGTAAACGTATTAAAAGATGAACAAGGGTCGATGGAGATGAATTGGGAGCATTATATGGCACGTCAACAGCCATTGATGAAAAAAAGAAAATCTTATCGAGATCACGATGCAAATATTAAAGCCATAGTCAAAAATTTTAATCCTGAAGGAGACGTTTACCAATATCTACGTGGATTGGCCCATAATGTGAAGTTTTGAAAGGACGAAATTGTTTTAATATTTGTTTGCTGATTTCTCACAATAACTATTAGTAAAATATCACAATTTAAAAAATAATCATATCAATAAATGTATCTTTATTATTGCATATGCGAAGAAACATGAATAAATATGTGTGGTTAAAAGTTGTGTCTTTATCGATACGCATTCGCGAGGAAAAGCTGTCACTTTGTACATCATTCACTCGAAGGAAATTTTCTTTGTCCAATATTATCATTGCCATGGAGTTGATCATTATGATCTAAGTTTCTATTCTGAACATACATTTTTTAAGAACATAAGTCTATTTTTCTGTTCTTAAGATCTGATATTTTTTTTCGAAATCAACCAACTTGAACGTACCTAGAAATCAACTGTACAATATATTCACTTCGATAACTATTGATTGTGCATCCATTGCGAAAAATGTATGTTCGATAGTTGTATTGGAATTGTTCCTTCGTTTATTTATCCGTTTGTTTCGTTCGTACGTCAATCTTAATTGTGTCGGCCGTTCAAATATATGTCTCTCGACAAGTTTTCGAACTATGTGTCATTACAGTTTGACGCTAGTTCTAAGACAAGAATTCAGCTGCCTTTTTCTTTGTCCGTCAGATGGATATTGGGGGGAAATCAATCTGGTGCCTTTTTGTTTGTTGCATGAATGTTTGGGTCAATCACTCCGTTACCTTTTTTGTCGTTTGGCAGGGAGAATTTTTTTATCAGTAGTGACGGTTGTGAGATTTAAAAAAAATGTGAAAAATCGCGTAAGTGGATGCTGATAGAATCTATGATTATGTTTTATTCATGACTTTTGTTTTTTAGTCATATTTGAGATGGCGAGTTTTTTTTGACGATTATGGATTCAAAACAGCTATATACGTGTAAATAACTGTAAAGATTGAAGTGACATATTCTCGTGGCATGTCTCTCCGCAAAAAACCCCATAAACCCAAAAGTCTGTAATCATTTGGCCTATATAAAAATCTCTCTTAACAAAAAACCAGTCCCTTCAAAATCCATGGTGATTCACAAAGAAGTGTTTAACTAAAAAATTTTTTGCGGAATTATTGCCTTAAATAAGCAACTTGTTATGAACCGTTATGAAATCAATCTTGAAGGAAATTGACGAATAAAATACCTACAAAAACATGATAATTCAATCCTCGCAAAAGGGTTTAGTTTGAATATTACAAACAGTTGTTGAATATGCACAAAAATAGCATAGCTGCTGTAAAAAGTCGAAACAGGTACATTAACTCCATCGAAATAATATTTCAAGTTGACGAAAAACTAGGTCTAGATTTCATAAACAGTTATTGAATAAATAAAAAAATTTGTAATCATAAATAGACAAACACATTAAAAACCATTGATAAGCCTCCCAATAGCAGTTTCAGGTGATCAAAAATTATGTCGTCACTTCCAAAAGAATGATCTAATAAATAAAAACTTCAAGAGCATTGGTAATCAACTATCGTAAAAAAATACCAACAAAAAGAACTGAAGCGAAAAAAAAATTTCGGCCGGAGTACTTGACGAAATTTCTATCTTCATACAATGTACCCATATCTCAGTCACAAACTCATCAAGTACTCCGGCGGAAATTTTTTTTTCACTTTAGTTCTTTTTGTTTTTTTTGTTTTTTTTTTTTTTTTTTTTGAGATAGTTGATTACTAATGCTCTTCAAGTTTTTATTTATTAGATGATTTTTTTCGAAATCTCGACATAATTTTTTATCACTTGAAACTACTATTGGAAGGTTTATCAATGGTTTTTAATGTATTTGTTTATTTATGATGTCAACATTTTTTATATATTCAATAACTTTTTATGAAAATCTAAACTTAGTTTTTTTCGTCCATCGGAAATATAATTTTTGATGGAGTAAATGTACGCGTAAGTTTAAATTTTCGTAAACATTACCCCGAAATGTGTTACTTGCAAATTTCATGAATCGGCAATGCACCACTGAGTTTAATGCAGTGCTCACTATATTTTATTATTAAATTATCGAAAAAATACAATTCCAAGTTTAATGCTTTCAAATTTGCATGGATTGTTTTTTTTTATTTTTATAACACTCTAAAGAAAAAGTCAACACGTACACCTGTGAGGCGGATTTTCTATAATATTTTTTCTATATTTATTCTGCTCCATAGAAATTTTGAATTTTATTTCGAAATCTTCAATCTTCCGCTTAAAATGTAAGCGATTCAAAGCAAGAGTTGACCATTCTTGTCCATCGCGACATGCATCTTTCGGATCAATATAATATATTGTATCATTGACATTAAACGTCACTGATTTCCTTAACCTGGCGGTTAAACGTGAAGCGTTTTGCACTGAAAGCGTATGGTGCATCGTTGAATATTTCTACCATTAATGCGAACGAACTCAAATTGCAAGACACTTCGTGAAATGACGCCAGTTGATTTCCAAATGCCATACGGTGATAACCAATCACTTAAATTTTAACGATAAAGGATAAAATACTTTGTGAAAGTTATAAGCAAAAGGTTCCTATTATTCGTTATAAACAAATTTCCATACTTATTTATTGGTGAAAATTTATTAATATCTACGGCGATTTTTGGTGATTTTACTTATTTTGTTTCAGGTTTATCATAACTTCAGATTATGGCTACAGATTTCTTGAATGAGCTACTTGATCCAACTAATCATTGGATCGAAGTTGATTTCCAATGGGATTGTAACGAGTATTTGAAGAAATTTTTCGATCATCTCGCTGGTTTGCACGATTGTGAATATTCTTCTTTTCAATCATTACAAGTTGAAACGGATGTGAATATTTCCACTTCTATTGACGCTCTGTTTACATTAACAAAATCAAATATCGATCGGGAACTAGTTAATACCGTCACCAAAATTGATCAGTATCTTCAACGCCAATTTTCTAACAGGCACTCAGTTTATTTACCGTTCATCGAAATTTGTGGGAGTGATGAAAGTGCGACTGTATCAAAAACATCAATATCGGTCATAGCATATGATATGTTGCTTCGACTCATGTATTTGCATTACGTCTTGTGTTTGAACACTCATCGCTTTCAATACTCAACAGGAATTGTTGTTATCCGCAAAAGTTTGCCAATTTTTAAATTATTCTTGGACGTTGACTCACCGAAAAAAAGTTCAGACAATTTCAGCAAATCCCAATTACTTCAATATCGGACGGAGTATATTCAAGACATAATAGACTTTGTAAACTACAATTTACAGACCAATTTTACTGTTGACCAACTGAATCAATATACTAGAAAAAGTATAATATTGACTTCAAAACCGTCAAATCTTAATTTCCATCTAATATTCGACATCAATCTGGATATCGTGGCCGAATACATTTTCATGGACAAAATTCTGCATTGGTCAAAAAAACACAGATACTGCAACATATTTAATATTGATTTTACCAGCAATTTTTCTCTGCCTTACGTTCGTGGTCATAGACATCAGATATTGAATGATGCCGGCGAAACACGGGAGATAATATCAAATTTCGAAAATTTTCAACTAATGAGCCCAATTAATATTTGGACGTGTTTGGGAAACATATATGGTTATGCTACTACGACAAAAAAAACCGTTAGCGACAGAATCGTATCTATCGAACTGTTACTCTTTGGTCGTTCGGACATCAGCCTCTTGCAGAACACTGAGTCACCGTTGAATTTGGAACATGCGAAAATAATTCCCAGTGGCTCTAGTAACACGGATGATCTTATCGACACCCATTGGTACTGTTATACTGTAGATGATGACTGCATATCTCCTCATGACACATCCAGGAACAATTTTTCTGTGAAAAATTCTAAAATTTTCTACTGGGGTAATTTTGGCGAAACAAATAGGAAAATTCGCTTTAATTACGGTGATAATAACGCTGTAAAATTTGAAACCCACAATATTAGCGCATTCATCATGTACCAATTGTCGCCATCTTTATTTGTGATATTCTGCTTAAATCATAACATTCCGGAAGAAACTTACGAACTTTATCAGTGTTCGAAAATTGACAATCCTTATATTTTTCCGTTAACAAAACCTAAAGGTACCAAATCACAATTATCAAACCAGTTTGACTTGAAATTTATCGAAGAAAAATTTATTTCTGGTACCGAAGAAACCATGATCGGAAAAAAGTTTTCATTTCAATACAATTTTTATCCGTTCAATCAAAAACAGTGTGAGTTATACGTTATTTTAAAAAATGTTTCAGCAAATATGTTGGAAAATGCCGGTACAAAAATATTGAATAATTTTTTACATTATCTGGCCGAAATTGATAAAATAATTCCGTTAATTGGATATCTGCTTTGGTCGCGTTACAAAGATATCAGCGAAAATGATAACAACGTCAAAACTTTTCGAAATATTGTTAAATCATGTCTTGAGAGTACGGATGGAAATGGTTCAAAGAAACGACGTAAAAAGAATTGTGCTCCCGTTTTGGAAACGTCCGACTGTGAAAGTGATATTCTGGAACCATTGAATACCACTGTTGACAACGATATCGCCACTGCCAATAACAGTGGTAGTAAACGTAAAACGGCAGACTCAGCACAATATACATCAAGGAGTGTAGTTCATCTCATAAAAGAAGTTGTCGGATTGACTTGGTTACGGGATGTGATTGAATCGATGCTCAATATTGGCTGTGTAACAAGTGTTATTTCTATGTTAAATAAGAAAACAGTCTATTCTGATATTATACCGCTGGTTGGATGGATGATAAATTTGAATATTACGCGACATTCTAAATACATTTTGTTACGTTGGGCCCTTCTTTATGAAGAGGCGAATTCCTATTTCGTAGACAATTACTTTTTAAACGATTTTTTGTACGTATTATTTCAAATGAATGGTATTCGAAAAGATAGGACCGGACTGATTGAAGAATTTGCATATGCCAATTTAGGATTGTGTGAATCTAAAAATACTTTTTTCTCGATTATTCAGCTTGACGTTGCATCTATTCGCAGTGTCGATTTTTTTTTGAGATACGTTCTTTTGGTAGAGCTTTTTGGAAGTAATTACATAGTTTTTCTTAATAACCGTCCCAAAATTTTATCGGAATCCACCATTGTAGATGCGTTCAGTGGTTTAAAACTTTCATTCACTTGGGCGGTACAGCGAAACCCCGAGAGCAATCGGTTAATTTATGCATCGTTTCGACCTAATGGTCTTTACAATCCATTGTTGAATTTGTATGAGTTTCCAGCACCCTCGACTAAAACTATTTTGTACATAGAACCACCTCATATTGTTCCACATGACTTGGTTTCTTTGACATTTGCCCCGATTTTACAAGAAAAAATCTTTGATATTTATCTTAAAGTTCCCCATTTTATTCAAATAATACGCGAAAATCAGTTAATGGTTCTATTGACTACTCCGATAATACCACCGTTCATTATGAAAGAATATATATCAAAATATTCCGATTCGAGCACGAAATATTTTACACTGCCAAAATACTCGGTTGATACCTTCAATACCCTTATCTCGGATATTGGTATTTCTGCGCAAGAAGATCTGTGGAATTTAAATTTCTTGAAGATATTGCAAAGTGGTAACTTGGCCGAAAAATATAAATATCTTTGGCAAGCATTAAGAAGTCTCGTATTAATTTTTTGCACAATATCTAAATATTATTCAATCAATATGGAAAATTCGGTCTTGCTCATAAAAACAATGTTTGGTTCCGCTGAACACGAAATTCTTGGTCTACCACCGATGCGAGTATACAATGGCGAAGTGTTTTTTGAACAGTTCTCATTTACTCTGAAAGTTAATAACGAGGCAAAAGGTATAAACGACGATGATGACAACGTTGCGCAAAACAACGTTGAATCGGAAAAACCAAATAACGGTGATCGTATACAGCAAGGGGAACAAATATCCAAGTATTTTTCGGAATTGCATACGTTAATGAATCAAACTAGAAAAACGTTCTTTGAAACGTATGAATCCAACTTAGAATCTGAAAATGTCGAAATGCCTCAATTTGAAAAAAAATTCGATATATCCGAATGGTCCATTAAATTCAGCCGTAATAACAATTTACAACTAAATGATACTATCATTCTCGAATATGTCACTAAATTTACGTTGAACATCGATACTTCTGATGCCGACGATCTGTTAGCACAGATTAATTTCTCTGTAATTCCTGTCAAATATTTAAAAACGTTGATTGTTCTGCTATCTTGGATTTTACGTATGGGAAACGATCATATTTACAATAATACACCTTTTTTCTCATGGCTTAACACTAACCGCGGGAACTGTTTCGAAAACTTGAAACAATTTTTTTTTGATACAGTAGGGGGATATCTTTATTTGAACGATTTACCAGAGTTAGCCAAAAATCTTCAAGAATATTGTGATAACAGCGAAGTCGAAATACCAAAAAACGAATTTGTCGAAGATATTCAATCTGAAATCGATTTTAAATACAATCTTACATTGGTGGAAGCATATCGAGATTATAATTTATTCGATACGTCCTATAGAATGTCACATACAGAAAAAACTATTCTCCAGAAGTACTTGTTTGATATTTACATGGGTTTCGCGGCATTAATAGTATATTCCGAATTTAACATGGGTACGTTTGTCGATTTGCTCAAATTTATTATATCATTGAATTTTAAAGGGAACAAACGACGCAAAGGTCTTTTATTGTGCAATCGATCAGCCAGTGGCAAAGGCGTGTTGGCTACCATGATTATTAACATGTATCGTAGCTCAATGACAAATATTGTCGCTTTGAACTCAGTTAATAGAAGTCAATCTGCCGATTACGATGCACTGGCGGTTGCATTAGGTTCAAACCTTGTAATTTGGGCTGATGAGGTGGCTGCGATCGATTCTAGTAGAATAAAAAAAATGATCGATGGGGGTTATGTAACTTCCCGATCAATGAGAGCCAATCTTGTTGAAACTTATCGAATTAATGCTAAACCGATAATAACATGCAACAGAAGCATCGGTGGTAATGATATGTCCGTCATGATACGAATGCAACCGATAAATCGTGAATTCCAATTTTGCGCATTGAATACTAAACCTATTTGCCGTTTATTCAACAATATTGACATTGGTAATAATAGCGAAGCAACTTCGTTATTGGGTGGTGTTTTAATAACGAAAACAATTCCAGAATACCCTACCGAGCAAGAGTATTTGGGTGTATATCTAATAACTCATTTTATGGTACCGATATTTTTCTATAATCCAATGACACCTATATCTGCGAAACAATCTTCAACGATGCAAAACGAATTTAAACGATTTTTGATAAACACGTATCCCGCCACAAATTTTATACACAATGTTAATATTCAGCCATCAACCAATGTAATGTCAGTATATCAGTTGGAAACATTTGTGTCTAAATGGTGGAGGAACAATAAAGATTTCTTCTCTAAAACTGAATTTAAAATTAGCGATTTATTGGCCGATATAAAACAAACGATCAAACGTTATCTCACAGAGGACGGTCGTGGATACTCGATCCAAATATCCTTGAAGTAGGGTAATTATTAGGGTGGGTCAAATAAAATGACTATTTTTTGGGCTTGATATAAGAAAAAATGTGTTGTTTGGCATCTCAAAAAAACCCTCTCCAAATATTGGCCCTTAATATTTGAATTAAGAGGTCCCTCATCGCAAATTTTTATTTCCCCTTTAAATAACATTGAAAATTTCTTTTTCCAACTTTGGAATTTTATCAGACTTTAACCTTTGAGGTTAGGAGAATTTTTATAGCACATTTCTCTAGAACTTTCGATGCTCTACAAAAAAGCTCTCTTGTATCTAATCGATAAAAAGCAACCGTACAAAAAATAATCGGTGATAATTAGCTCTGGATTCTACTTACCTCGTTTTTGAGTACATAAATTTGAAATTTTAAAAAATTTCAGTTATCCATAAGAATAAATTTATGTTACTTATTGTTTTCAATTAATGTTGAAACATCTCTTTTCTATCTTTATTGTCACTCATCTTTATTATCTTTGTTATCGACAAATAAATTATATTATCAAATGAATTACTCATTTGTTTGAATTCATTTGATAATATAATTTACACACGACGTGTGACGCCACCCAACCAAGAGCATACCACAACATCCAAAAAGAAAATTGATAAAAAATAAGTGTTATGTTGAATTAACGGATTCGGGTGTTTTCAAATATACAGATACCCCGATTCGATTGATGCAGTCACAAAAATCATTTCTGTGCAGCATACGATTAGTCCGATGTTTCATTCGGTGAGCCCGACATCAGTGAACCGACCGAAGCGGATGTTTTGTATGTGTATTTGAAAACACCGGAATCTGTTGACTCAAAATAACCTTTATTTTTTATCAATTTCCTTATATAAGTGTTGCAGCATACTCTTAGCCGGGTAGCGTCACATTAATTTCGCTCTCAATCTTCTAGGAACTTCTTAAATAAGGTGTTGTGATACCGTTGATAGAAATTATGTCATATCCACGTATGTTATATTCAATGTCAGTTTTCTGCCTTAAGGATGTGTTGAAGCCTTCCATAACAGGCTTGGTTGATACAATCATGTGTAGCAAATGACTTTCAATTCGTAATAAAACTTTAAATATGCCATTGATATTAGCGCTTAATGTCGCCGCTCTCCTAACACTTCTCTGGTAAGATCAGGTGATCGATAGGTGATCTGCGCTTTTCTATCGATCAACACCATCGAACCTTGAAGATGCTCAAGATATCTTGCTCTCAAAAATAAGTTATTACATGTATGTTGGAATAATGCATGGGTCTGTTGTATTCTGTTTCTTCATGAATTTATTTTTGTGTTGCAATGGATGAATGCGTGTGGTTATTGTGTTTTTATCTTTTCTTATACATTTAATTTTTGATTGGACCTTCTATGAAACAGTCACATGATAAGGGATGAAATGTTCCATATGATATTAGAAATATTCACGAACTGCTCTATATCTCACCACTTGCGAAAAAAAGATATTTAAATCATGATCGGGCTTGAATGTTTCGTTAAGTATGAAAGGAAAAATGGTTCAAGCCATGACAACTTGCAACGACTCGTCACCAAACCAAAAGATTTGTCATTAAAAAAAAAAAAAAAAAAAAACAAATTGGGAAAAAAGAGTGGAGTGTCTTTAGTGAGCGGTTACAATCAATGTCTGACAGAAAATGAGAAGCAGTTTCAATATTTACTGCAAGTTGTAAGAAATCATCGATCAAAGTTTCCTAACTGTAATAAAAATACTTTAAGCTAAAGAAAAAACATCTTGGTACTCATTTGTTTAAATTCATTTGATAATATAATTTATTTGTCGATAACAAAGATAATAAAGATGAGTGACAATAAAGATAGAAAAGAGATGTTTTAACATTAATTGAAAACAATAAGTAACACAAATTTATTCTTATGGATAACTGAAATTTTTTAAAATTTCAAATTTATGTACTCAAAAACGAGGTAAGTAGAATTCAGAGCTAACTATCACCGATTATATTTTGTACGGTTACTTTTATCGATTAGATACAAGAGAGCTTTTTTGTAGAGCATCGAAAGTTCTAGAGAAATGTGCTATAAAAATTCTCCTAACCTCAAAGGTTAAAGTCTGATAAAATTCCAAAGTTGGAAAAAGAAATTTTCCATGTTATTTAAAGGGGAAAAAAAAATTTGCGATGAGGGACCTCTTAATTCAAATATTAAGGGCTAATATTTGGAGAGGGTTTTTTTGAGATGCCAAACAACACATTTTTTCTTATATCAAGCCCCAAAATAGTCATTTTATTTGACTTACCCTAGTAATTATGTGTGGTTGGTATCTGAAGATACATACCTATTTTGTTTTACAGTAATCGTTATAATGAATAAATACATAAAAATCGGAGTTAGTTATCCGTATTTTTATTTGATTTCATTTTTATTCATTCCGAGTTTCATTTATAATGATCGTTGGACAAATCTACGATACGAGAAGCATCCGAGCATACCAGTTTGTGAGTGCTTGAAGTTGGCCATTGAACGCCTACTTTAGGCCAACATGCCAGAAATATACATACATTAATATGAACACCTTCATACATACGTCAATAAATGTGTACTCGAATAGAAAATATTAAAAAATAAACTCCCGACTGGAAAATATTTAGTCATGAGGAATTTAAAGGATATCGAAGATTGTGTGTTTTTTATAACCTGCAATTTTATTTCATCAGAATATATTTCAAGATGGGCCATTCGGGCTAATATATGTGTATTCCCAACATAACTTGTATTACTATATCATGTATAACTTATTGACTTGAGAGATACGTGGTATTTAAATATGGAACTCTAATTACGACCGTCTTTGCGACTGCGTTTCAATTTTTCCGACTATACCGTTAACGTTCTTTCTATTTAGACTCTATGAGGAATACTATCTCCAAAAAGCCCATCATAATGAAACCCAACTCTTCTCGCACAGCAACTGCATCACTCTATCTATCAGAGCATTACGACATTTTTTTCCGACGAATTACCTCACAAAATGTATAAATATCTACGGGCTCGCCTGTGAATCTTCAGTTACTATTCGTTCATATAAAGATTATCGGTAATATGGAGTCCAATTCGGCTGTACATTTTTCACCTTTGTTGCCGCTTGAAATACGACAATTATTTATCGATCGCTACTTCGACGATTTACAAGTTTTACGAGCGTTTTGTGAGAATACATTTACACCGTTGAATTCAAAGCAGTACATGTGCGTGCTAGCTAAACAGTTTGGGTTTCATTGTGAGAATAAAAATAGCGACGTCGATAATACGAAAAAGAGTACAGATTTTGCACGAGCGCTGTTGTTAATTTTTTACAATCATGGTGCGTACCCATCGTTGATCAAGCACTTTCTCCCAGAATCAGAGGAAATTCAAGACAAAGATGAGTATGGTGCATACTCGTCGTCGATCACCTACTTTTACCCGGAATCACAGAAATTTTGGGACAAGTATCAGTGCAGATGGATTGGGCGCAAGTTTGATATTCTTCGGGAACAGCGAAACCGCATATACAACTTGATATGGCCGCAGCCTTCCATTCATCGATATGTACAAATATCCACCCAACCTGAACGATCTCACCTAACACAAGTGCGAAACCTTGACATATTGAGGTTTGAATTAAAAATCAAAAATCCATATTATTCGCGTAGTGAAATGCTATCGTTAATTTTTCCAACGCCGTACACGAATTCGTTAGTGGATAACCGTGGTGATAATTTCAAAGTTGAAAGCAAAGAGCACGAAATATTCGATTTTGATTTAAATATTACCAACGACGGCTCTCGCAAGAAAACACCGTTACTTATAATATCTTCCTGCTACGGTGAAGAACAAGTTATGGATGAATTCGAGTTGGATAAATGGGATGACAGGATTAACACAGACTTCTTGAATACCGCATACCCCATTGGAAGATATTTGAAAGTGCGCAATGATGTGATACCCATAATCTTTACGGTTACTGAATATATGTTCTCGGCAATACTGTACTTAGTATCCACGAAAGAAAAAAAAGTTCTTCTCGCAGAACGTTTGTATGATTATGATGAATCCAACGATCTCATTGATTGGAACATGAGTCCCGTGGATGACGAAACTTCGGCTGCGAAAGTTTTTACGATAGCATACTATGGTAAAGATTCTACATTGTTCGTAAGTCGATGCAATGAACAGTCAAAAGAACACCTCCGATGGGAGATAGTAAGGCCTCGGAATAGTGATGATGACGACGATTTTATATCGATAAATCCATTGAATCTTATAATTATTGGCGATGACGTTGTAATGCAGTATGCCGAAGGTTGCGTGGGCTATGTTCACTTTAATCATCGAATGAGTATAACAAAACAATTACCAGTATCAGATTTCATGGACACACCGCTAGGTCAGTTATGGAATAAGACGCGGGCAGATGAAAGCTTGTGCGATTCAACAGCTTCGTTGCGCTCTCTCTTTGATACAAACAACTATTCTCGATGTGTAAAAGATGCATTATTTTGTAATAGTAAAGAATTTTTAGGACTTGATATTAATATCGCTGGCTTCAAGTATGTACATTTATTGAGAAACGCCTGTGACATTCAACTGGCGAAGCCTGATTTCACTCACATGGTACTCATGGTGGATGAAAATTTCGGCGGTACAATGATAGAACTTGATGCCAATCATTTAAATTTCGAAGACCCTATACCGTCTGACCATTGCGATTATGAATTTTCCCCACTACCAAAATATTATTTTCATCCACGCCTTTGTTGGTTCGTTCTTAGTGAATAATATAAATTGTAATTAGTGATGAAATGTTTGGTTACATATGAGGCATTGTACGCCATTCCGCTCAGTCATGACCCCAACCATTTTTTATTTTTTCCAGAATTTTTCCTATAAAATAGTATCTCAACAAAAGAAGTGTCTAAAATTAATTATTTTAGATTTTTATCTCGTATCTTTCAAGAGTTACGATTTTTCAGAAAAAACCCCAGATTATGCGAATTTAGGAAACGTTTCAACGCCTGTATCTCAGAAATAATCGACATATTGAAAAAATTGTCACGGCATCGATTTTTTTTTCAGTTTCGTGCCTACTTTCAGAAAAAAAAAAATTTTTTACTAACAAATTCTCTAGAATAGTTCGACCAATTTCATGACTGTTGACGTTGGTCTGATCATGGGCCCATTTTTGCTTCCGATTTTTTTTGTTAATATTGATTTTTTGTAGGAAATTAAATTCAGCCTTCAGCATAACATCCCACCGCCGTCACCAAAATGTGTATCTGTTTCATGTGAATCATACCATAATCACAGATATATCCGTTTTTATACGACGTTTTTAGGCATCTTACACAAAGTAAATAAGAAGAAATCAGCTTTGAGACAAGCATCATAAAAAAAATTCATATCTAACAAGAATCCCCAACGAAACGGAAAAAACTTTAGTTTAAACGAAAAGATCAGTTTGTTTTTTTCACCATAAACAATTTATTGATTACTGACTGTTTACATTTATTAATTAAATTACTGAAAAAAATAACAAAAACATTTCATGAATTTTCCAGTGATTTTCAAAAAAGTTTTTCTCAATTTTTGACAAGTCAAAGACGGATCGTTCGACGCTCAGACGGGGTATCGTTCGATAAAGCAAATACAGAAATTGTTAGCCGTTCAGAAACAGCATCTGTCGACAAAATAAAGACAATGTATTGTTCGATGCTCAGATTAACTGTTGTGAAAATTGAAAAGGTGACACAACGAAGCTGAATTTTTGTGAATTGACGCGATTTTCACCATTCGAAGATGTCTGACGCAAAGGATCTGACCACGAATGAGTTGCAGAATAAAGCTATAACACTTGGATTACCAATTGGTGGGACGAAAGCCGACCTCACTGCTACTCCCATGGAGAAAGCTCCGACGGAATTATGGGTTGAGTTTTCCGATGGAAAAAATTTAATTGAAAAATAATACCCATACATAAGAATAGAGGTGGAATCATTTAATTTTTCTTCATCAATGCGTATTGGTATTTGGAAACGTAGTTTGAATGCGACAAATCGAACGGTAATAATGAAATATTAAATATCGGAATTTTTTTCTATATCCACTTGGAAATTATTCTCCTGTATGATGAGAAAAAATGAAGAAAGTAGTGAAAAATTTAATTCAGATATTTTTAGTATGAATTATCTTGGTGCTTTGTGTGTTTCAAGAAATAAAAAAGTTAAAAAGTGAGAACTACCGTGAAAAAAATAATATTTTTTGTAGTATCTTATTTATCGAACCAAACAGTCAGAGTTATCCATGTCAGAAATTTTTTTTATTATATCCCCAATGGTTGAGGTGTAAGTAGCGTACTCGATAATACGTCAAGTTATTGAACAAACGGTGGGAGGGAAGAAGAGGCTCTTCTTTGGACGTCAGTTTCTTTCCAATTCGATTATTTTTTTATATTTATTCCTTGTGATTCAATATGTACAATGGTTTCCTCTTCATGCGCAATGATCTTTTTCTTTGGAAAACAACTTTCTAACGAGATTTGCATTGAAATTTGATGCCGTAATTACATGTACTTGGGATAAAATCAATTGAAAAAATTTAAAAAAAATAAAATAAAATCCCGATATGCATCAATCACGTATAAATTGTAATACATAATACATAATACATAATACAAATCACAATGCACAGTCATAATACATAATCATTATAATCACATCCGTATATTATCATTATTACATTCATTAGGTTATTTTGTCGCGGTTATTTTATCCGCGGATCATTATTCATGTCACCTTGAGGGACATCGAATGACCCATATAGGACACGATGATAAGTATGATTTTTTCACCGATATATTTATTTCAGTTCCTTTTCAATCATAAAAAAACACGAAGCAAATTAGATTTGTATTTTTTCTCTATGTTTCGCAATTTCAAAAAAGAAATGGAAAAAAATGATCAAATATGACAAAATGCGAATGGCGTGTTCTGTTATAATTTGCTGAGTATACGTCTAAAGGTAAATATTATAAACATATTGTTTTTTTTGCATTTTTGAATTATTTCGAATTACTCAAAAACAATATTTAGATGTTTAATATCTTGTAACTCTGTTCTATTCGCGATTATACCATCGGCACGAAGATCTGAAAGACTCTCAAATATCGTTCCAGATCTCATCCTCGGTGATACCAAGAAACGCGCTCATACTAAACTGCCATTTGAGACCCAGAAGATTTCCTGGCATTTCATCTGGCCTTTATCCGTCATACTCGAACATCATCGGATCCTCTCTCTGAAGTCGATCCCAAGCCGAGCGCACGAGCCATCGTTGTTCACGGCGTTCCTCTGCAACGGTTTCAAGTTCTTTCTAAGAAAGAATAGAAAAAATATATATATTTAACGGTTCGGCAAATCAAATTAGACATTTCATCAAGAACCATGATTATTTCTGCTGAATCTTTCAGTGGACATAATTTACGATTCATGTATATTAAAGAAATTTATCGTTTCTTGTGTTTGGTAAATATTTTCATAAATTATATTTGCATAATAGATAAAAACTTAAACGTCATGAAAACTTATTATAATTTTTAGATATTTTTTCATCAATATAATGAATGCGATTAATTTTGAAAATTCATAAGCTTTCACTCTCTCTCTCTTAAAAATTGACTTACGATGGTTTCTTATCCAAATATCCGATTATTTGTCCGTTAAGAAAACTAACAGGGTGCTCACTAGTTTTAGCTGGCGGCCAAGACTGTTTACATGTATGTATATAATTGAGTAAAAAATATTTCGATCCCGATCGATTCGATGTACTACGGTAATTTGCTATTTATTTGCGTTTTTTCGTAAAATATTATCTTTATCGTCGATCTGAGAAAGGCTGTTCTCTTTGCTCACCACAATGTGTATCGTTTCTTGATCTTTCCAGCATCACGTAAATTTGTAGGCATCTGCAATTCGATTGAGCATACATTCAAAAGCATTGGGAGTCATTGTGTTGAATCTTTTTCGCCAAAGATGCATTGATTCGTCGATTCTTGAACTTCTTCGCGGTCCTCCACGGCTATTTGCTAAATGATTCCTTTAAACAAATCGAAATGGAGAGAAAATCGACATATTCAAAAGTGTTACCGCTTCGATACTTTTTTTTAATTTTCGCCATATTTTTTCTATTTTTTTTCATCACACCTGCACGGAAAGTTCACTTTTCTGCTCCGCGAAAGTTGAAATTTCCGCGAAGGTGCGGTGAAAAATAGTATTCGCTACTTGGGAGTGGAGTAAAGACTATCTCAAATCACGTGCTTACCCGCACGTGATTTTTTTTCGTGAGTCGAAATAGTCTACTTTCCTTCCCTAGTGGCGTAATATACTATTTTTGAAGACGATTTTTCCAAAAATTGTCAAAAAATCTAAAAAAATTCTTGACTTTTTGACGCTGGTCCGATCAGGGGCCCATTTTTTTTCTTTCATTTAATTTTTTTTTTTCAAAAATTTTGTTGATTTTTTTCAAAAAGTTGGAGTTTTTTATGTGATCCATGACATAACCACAGATATATCAGTGATTGTGGTATGATTCACAAAAAAAAACGGTTTTGTGCAAAAAAAATATTCATTTTTTTCATTTGCGGAAAATTGCAATTTGTTGCATGAATAATCAGCATCACAGATATAACTGTGTTTATGGTATGATTTACATGAAAAACTTCAATAAAAAAAATGAGCGCATTGCAAAAATAGAAGGAAAAACATGGGCCCCCAAAACAATAGTTGTTACATCAGATATAAAAAAAAAAAACGTTGACAACGCCGATTTATTATGTTTCTCATGTTTGTTTTTTTTTTTTTTTTTTGTGTGAATGAAAATGAAAAAAAGATGCGGTAATATTTTTTTCGTTATGTTGACTTTTTCTAGCATCGTCGTGACTACAGCGTGTGCACATTTTTGTCCTTATATCTTCGAGTGCATGTTAAAAGTTGAAAAAAAGAATCTCCGCAACAAAAATTTCTGGTGACCAGCGTAAAAATAAGTCATTTTTTCTTTCCTTATATTCGCAATGAAATTTTTTTTAAACCATCTCTGTTTTAATTGGGGCGTTCCACACTAAATCGGCTATTGCTTGATTTTTTAGTATTTTTTATTGTGTCAATGTTTTTTCCGTTATTTCAAGCTCATAAAAAAAACTCTTTCGGATTTTTAAAAAATGTTTATCTCAATAAATGTATCAAGCAGAATTTTTTGAAAATATTTCAACTTTTTATTTATTTATCTTTAACCCGTTGAAAAAGTCGAATAAAATGAACAAAAATCAAGCATGAGGGGGGTCAAATTTTTCGTTCTAAATGTTCTTATATTTGAAAATATTTTTGAAATTATGAAATGAATGGATCAATCTGTTTTTTTCAATTTCAAGCATAACATCGTTTTTTCCACACTGATTTTCTCTTCCGATTTTCTACAGATTTTTCCATGAAAAGTAGTCATTTTCTTTGATGAATTTAAAATCTAGTGCAATAGCGGGTAAATCATTTTTCCTAGTGTTCTTTTATGATTTTGCCGCAGTACTGAATAAATTCGTTTTTTTCAGTTCTCAGTATAAAATTCATTGTTTTTATAGTAATTGACATTTTTTCAATAAAAACAAAAATAATTTTTTACTCCGTCCGATTTTTTTTACACCAAATTTTTCCCGTATGGATATTTTTTTTGTATCCGAATTTTTTAAATTCTAATTCTTGATGTGTAAAACAACAGTAGCGTAACTGTAATTAAAATGATTCGAAACATTTTTCTATGATGGATCGTAATGTATTTTACCATCGATGCATTTGAATTTGTATTTATTGGTTTTTAAATTCTATTTATTATTTTTTGTAAAGCCTAGACTCAATTTTTTTATAATTACTGTTTGGGGAGGGAGGAGTCTAAGTAATTGTATTCACATTTATTCGCAGCTGTTTTGCTGTTTAAAGGTTTCATCAAGACTGACTCGATTATAAAAACTTCTTAAATAAGTTCATTTTTGTCATCATTGATGTTGAATATTAAAAAACTGAAAGAAACTTCTTTTTTTTCTATTTCAATTCACCGCCAATTATTTGCGATGATGTTCTCTTCATCACGTATGAGAATTGGTAAGATATTCCAATATCGTTGCGTCTTATGTACAGGATAATAAGCGTCCCTCACGTCCGCTCTCGTTGAGCTCTTCGGATCACTAGCTGCCATATTGAATGCTGAGGATAATCAATTTCTTCTGAAAATTGATACAACACTCCCGCTTGCGAATAATACTGAAGATGAGCACAACTCTTAAAGGGTCTACTCTAATTAGACGCGCAAAAAAGGCTATTTTTACGAATTTTTTTTAGTTCAAATTACGAATATTGATATATAAAGTGTTAGACCTAATAAATACACTTTTAAAGTACATAAAAAAAATTTCGATTTGTTTAAGTAAGTCAAGTGAGTAAGAAAAATGGCGGCGAAGAAAAGGTCCATAAAGGTGCTGTTGATAAAATCTCTGGACTGGATGATCTGAAAAAAAATGGTTTTTTGATTCAGTAGGTTGATAGGTAAAGCGCAAATCATACGATTTTTGATTTTTTCAAATCGACCAAATTGTGGACATGTTAAAAAAAAAAAAAAATTTCAATCGGCACGTTTTTTCGTCGTTTTTTTTTTTTTTTAATAGTTTTTATAAAAAAATGGAATACTACAATTAAATTTTATACAATTCAATTGAGATGAATGGAATTTAGTTAGGTTTTATTCAACTTAATCGAAATTCATCAAACTATATTGCATTCAATCAAATTTTTTTTCAATTTGAATGAATAAATTGAATTTTTATACAACTTGATCAAATATCATGAAAGGTTAAGGAATTTTATGTGAACTTCAGTCGAATTTTTGATGAATTCAGTTCATTGCTTTGATTGAACCTTTTTTTTTTTCAATTCCACCGATTTCTGTTATACGAAAGATTGTTTTTTTTCTACCCCTAAAAACGAACATGTTATTACGAATTTTGAATGCCTCACATAACGAAAATGGACCGTAAATCTGCTGATCCCGACTGTCTAAAAAATTCTATAAAAATTATATTTTTTAAAAATCTATTGCTTCAAATTTTTGTAAAGCAATGAATATTAAGCTTATTTTATTGAAGTTTTTTTTAAATTCAAATGCATACTTGGCGAAATGCACATTTCCCATAATTATCAGCCAAGAAACGTTCGTCGGATAATATTTTAGGACTTGAGTGAGCGATTAAAACAGTGTTTCACTGATCGTTCTCAGGTGATAGGAGTTTGAGCAGAAAAAATAGAAGGAAATTCGTGTAATATTCGAATTAGTATTCTCAAAATGAAAGAAAATAAAAAAAAAGAAAAAAAATCGTTTTGAATGGGACGAATAAAACTCAAGAAATTAAAGTTTACTTCGTCACGGCGCCTGGTCACAAAGCAGGATACGGTGCATAGACGTCGTTCGTCGTCTATGCACCGTAGGCTCGTTTCGTCGCATAAAACCTTGTATAATCTCGCCAGCAACAATATAGCGACTATGAGGACGGTTGGCCCGTGAAGCTTGCTTAAAATTTCTGTTCTGCAGCCGATCGTGTCCCCCGCTGCACTTCCCCCGCTGCTCCCGCGTTTTTGCGGCTGATCTTAATTTGGATCGGATATCGCAGAAACAGGTTGAAGAAAAAAGAAAAAAATCATTAGAAATGGATGTGTCGAGATGAAAGCAATGGAAAACTTGCAGATGTCAAAATTTATGAACATCAATTTTACTCTCAATTATAATTATCATTTTTTTTTCACCTTTATCAAAGTTTCGTATGAATTTAATAGATTACCAAATCATTTTGATCGACTTTTGTTTAGTGAACGAAGCATCCGTTGGTCTCTAAAAATAATTCTTCGACAGCACTATTCTCGACTTTTCGTCAGCAACTCGAACGAATAATCTTGACGGAAACCTTGTGGCAGTGACATCGTTGCACCCTGGAGTGGACTCGGCAATTCCCAACGATTATTCACTCTCCATAGCTGATTCATCGAATTTCCTCTATCCACTCTTATGAATATTTCACGAACGCTTTTGAAAGTTCATTTTCTCAGAGTGTTGAATTTTGTTTTCCACCATTTCGATATCTAAGGGTTTAACTTCATTATTTTCACTGATCTAAATTTATTCCCATCGAGTTGATCATCAAATCTGTGGGAGAAGGATCTGCAAACCTATTTGACATGAATTTTATATTTGAACTTTTTTCGGCTCTGAATACGGTTCCTTTTTTGATTTTTTAGGTTAGGAACCGTTTTTTTTTGTCATTTTTACGTACCTGGGTACGGCTTCGATGGATGCTTTTGCAGCAGAGATGAATTTCACAAGAATTCGAACGACAATATCGTACGCGGTCTTATCGGTACTGTTCCCGGTCTCAATATATAATTGAGTTTATCATTGAGGTTTCCATTGTTTCCAATGCCGCTGGAAAAATAAAGCATCCAACTTCAATTTGAGATAGTAAAATATCCCATTTTTTATTACGGAACGATTGCAAAATAACAAAAAAATCAAAGATTCAAAGAAAAATTCAAAGAAAGATAAACAACGAATATAGCCGCATTTTTGAGGTTATGTCCATAGACGGCACTCTGTGCATTCCCAATTTTTCGAACTGCTTAAATTCTGCGATTGCAATAATATTTCAGGCTATGACTGTGTTGGTGATTTTTAAGTTTCAACAATGAATAGACAATCCGAATGATTGCATGACTATGACAGAATCTAAAACATATCTCATTTGCTCAGAAACGAATATATTTCGGAAACCACAAGCGTATTATTTCAAAGAACCATATTCCCGGTTCATTAATTTTCACAATTATCTAAATTAATCGTTCGCATTTCATGTATTCAATAAGTTTTCAACATCACTTAAACTATCCGTTTATCAATGACTTAAAACAATTAGCTCATATCGCTCGCACGTCCCGCACTCACAGACACTGTTCGAGCTCTCCGCTGTGTCGGTACAGGAGAAAGATGAGTAGTGACAACGACCTCTGTGAACTTGGCCGACTGATTTTTGGATTTTTTTTTCACTTTTCTAATGCAAACCGTTTATCGGGCTCTAGTAGGTGATTGTCACATCAAAATCGACGATTGTCGGTATTTGGTTAATTCGGAATATTGAGAAAAAAAACACAAAAAAAATCGGTGTGGAATAGGTCCATTTTTGTTAATTTTGAGATATGATCAATTTCCAAAAGCGTTCGTCGGTTGCTAATTTCATGGATGAAAAAGTTTCTTGAATGTCTGTTCATTGTAATATGAGCCGATTTTTCTGCTCAATCGTCTATTTTGATCTCACTTTCTGACTCTCTTTCGATTGAAATTGAAAAAAAACAGAAATCCAAAATCAGTTGGTTGAATTCGCAGAGGTACCAAAGAGCATAAACTGAACTCAATTGAAGGAGTTAAGGACCTCTGTGGAATTGGCTGAGTTTTTTTTTTCGTAAACGTGGCCCGACTATTTGAACTTTTTTCTAATTTTTTATTGATCATAACTTTCAGTGGTCGTTCAGTGGTTATCAGTACCGTATCTGAAATGTTTGGTAGTCATTAGTTATTTTATAATTAAGAAAAATAAAATTTATGCTCAAGTTGACCGAACATTTTTTACATTTTTCTATGCAATCGACTGGATTGAGTGCTAAATCGGTGTAGAATCGTTCGGTGGTCATGAATAATTTATTCCCATCGTTAAGTGGTCAATAGATTATTAAATAACTTGACAAAATTATTCCTCAGTTTTTTTTTACCAGTAGGCTAGGTTTAGCCGGTTGAAATGGTTGTTGCTCGAACGATTTTATTCTGATAGATCTGAATCGAAAAGTCATTATTGGATGGTGATTAGTGATATGATTTAAACGTTTAGATGCAATAAATTTCAATTAAAACAAAAAAAAACAAAAATCGGGTGGAAGGTAGCCGAACATTTGGTATTTTCCGTGTAATTGATTAGATCAATTACTGAATCGATTCAGAATTGTTTCGTGCTCATGAATAAACAAAAATGTATCGTCAAGTAGTCAATAGATCATTAAATAATTTGAAAAAAAAACTATGTCGAAACCAATATCAATTAAATTGTACAAACGCTCGCTGGATAACAGGTGTTAACATAGTCGCTTTCGTATGTTCACATTCGCATCCGGTGCCGATATTCAAGTTTTACGATGATTAAAAAGAACCTGTGTGCAAAAAGTTAAGTAGGGGAAGTGAAACTTATATGCGATGTATAAACTCATTGCCGAAAACTGTTATAAGAATAGAATATTATAACTAAATTTCGATTATAATCATAAATATATAATCATAAATTCGATAATAATCATAAACAACTCCGTCAGGATTTCGTTTATTTTTATCAAAAAATATTTATCAATGAATAATCGAACGATAATTATGGCAGCTGATATGGAATTTAGGAGATG
Organism: Campoplex capitator; assembly: GCA_037576405.1. Classification (NCBI taxonomy): domain Eukaryota; kingdom Metazoa; phylum Arthropoda; class Insecta; order Hymenoptera; family Ichneumonidae; genus Campoplex; species Campoplex capitator. The sequence goes on along the minus strand of JARBWI010000616.1, from coordinate 158,712 downwards.
TTGGGAGTCGTTTCCTGGACTGTGCACGAGAATTTTGGGAACGTCTTCCGACATCTCCTAAATTCCATATCAGCTGCCATAATTATCGTCCAATTATTCATTGATAAATATTGTGATATCAGAAAAACAAAATCCTCAGAGTTTTTTATGATTATTTTTTATAGTTTTTTTTTCAAATTTTTTTCGTTCGCCAAATATGCCATTTCAAAGTCGGGATTTATTTTTTTCACTTGTTACTTTTTAAATGATTCTACTTATTTTTTCAATAGAAATCTTTTCTTTCCATTATTATTCAAATAATCATTACTATTTGTAGTCTTGGAGAAAATAAAAAAAAACCATAAAAACGCAACCAACCAATCTGTCTCAACCAACCGAATGAAGTATGGTGCAAATGATTGTATTTTTTTTGTTTTTCATGGTTTCTGTTACGTTTAGTCATGGTTGGTAAGGCTGTGAAAATGGCGGGGAGCTCAAGGGAGCGGGATGGAACATAGATAGGAATACAGACGGTTAAATAAAAATTTTTTTGTTTATGAAGAAATCGCAAATAAGAGTGAAAGCGTTAATTTTGCCAGAGAGGAATAATCTACTTAAATCAGAATCTGAATCAATTTTGAGTCTTGGTAAAACTTGTTTCATTTTTAGCCTCTGGGTATGGTATAGGTGGTAGTGCCAGAATAGGTGGTTCACGTTACATGAGTAGTAACCATAGGGACAGGATTTATCGTCTACGATACCTTTCGTATGGGGTGAGGTGTTAAAGTGTGTCACCTCATCAAAGTTTGGTATAAATTTAATAGATTATCAAGTCTTTATGATCGGCTTTTGTTTAGTGAACAAAGCATCCGTTGGTCTTAAATTTATTCCAGATTTTGACTGTTTTTTGTCTAAAATTGCGCTCTCGTAAAAATCCTGAAACTGCGAGTCACAATAAGTTTGTATTTTTTTATAAATCTAATCGAATACGAAAGAACTTTAGTTAACCTCATTTGATTTCATGCCATTTTATGGAACACTACAATTAAATTTTATACATTTCAATTGACATGAAAGGAATTTAGTTAGGTTTTATTCAACTTAATCGAAATTCACAAACTATATTGCATTCAATCAAATTTTTTTCAAATTGAATGAATAAATTGAATTTTTATACAATTTGATCAAATATCATGAAAGGTTCAGGAATTTTATGTGAACTTCAGTCGAATTTTTGATGAATTCAGTTCATTGCTTTGATTGAACCTTTTTTTTCAGTTTCACCGATTTCTGTTATACGAAAGATTATTTTTTTTCTACCCCTAAAAACGAACATGTCACTACGAATTTTAAATGCCTCACATAACGAAGATATACCGTAAATCTGCTGATCCCAGCTGTCTAAAAACTTCTATAAAAATTATTTATTTTTATCTATTGCTTCCAATTTTTGTAAAGCAATACATATTAAGCTGATTTTATTAAAGGTTTTTTTTAATTCAAATGCATACTTAGCGAAATGCACATTTCCCATAATTATCAGCCAAGAAACGTTCGTCGGATAATATTTTAGGACTTGAGTGAGCGATTAAAACAGTGTTTCACTGATCGTTTTCAGGTGATAGGAGTTTGAGCAGAAAAAATAGAAGGAAATTCGTGTAATATTCCAATTAGTATTCTCAAAATGAAAGAAAATAAAAAAAAAAAAAATCGTTTTGAATGGGACGAATAAAACTCAAGAAATTAAAGTTTACTTCGTCACGGCGCCTGGTCACAAAGCAGGATACGGTGCATAGACTTTCAGGCTCGTTTCGTCGCACAAAACCTTGTATAATCTCGCCAGCAACAATACAGCGACTATGAGGACGGTTGGCCCGTGAAGCTTGCTTAAAATTTCTGTTCTGCAACCGATCGTGTCCCCCGCTGCACTTCCCCCGCTGCTCCCGCGTTTTTGCGGCTGATCTTAATTTGGATCGGATATCGCGGAAACAGGTTGAAGAAAAAAGAAAAAAATCATTAGAAATGGATGTGTCGAGATGAAAGCAATGGAAAACTTGCAGATGTCAAAATTTATGAACATCAATTTTACTCTCAATTATAATTATCATTTTTTTTTCACCTTTATCAAAGTTTCGTATGAATTTAATAGATTACCAAATCATTTTGATCGACTTTTGTTTAGTGAACGAAGCATCCGTTGGTCTCTAAAAATAATTCTTCGACAGCACTATTCTCGACTTTTCGTCAGCAACTCAAACGAATAATCTTGACGGAAACCTTGTGGCAGTGACATCGTTGCACCCTGGAGTGGACTCGGCAATTCCCAACGATTATTCCAGGGAGACTAGAGGTAAGGAGTGGACACACCGTGCTTTGGAAATGTACACGAAATCCCGACCTGATGTGGTGGCGCTGTATGCACAAAGATCCTATTACATCAGACATACCGTTTCTACTGATTCCCTAACCTCACTTCTGAAAATGTGTATACTATTATTTTGACGGGAGTTAACGTGTAGAAATTTTTTCTATTTATTAATGTGTTGTGCTCCAATTTTTGAAAAAAAGATTTACTTTTCCTCAATCTTATAAATGTTGTTCTTATTTTTTTCATATTGATGAATAAGCAATAATAAAAAGTGACTCGGGCTGAAACATCGTTAATATCACAAGCATATGTATTTTATGGTGATACATTATTATATTTTGTTATGAATTTTGGTGATACATGAATTATAAGAATAAAGGTTTATTTTAAAACATCGTAAAAGCCGGTACTCATTTTATCTTCTCCTTTCAGAAATGAAATCAGTACTATATCGTTCCCGCTGTAGAATAACTTCGTCGCGTTCTCATACATTTCTCGTGATTCAAGATTGTAATGAGTTTTTAGCAATTGTTGATGCTGAGCTTGGGACTCTTCTATCTTCAAAAGTAGCTCGTTTACATCGCTTCAATCGTGTTCACTTCGTTCACCATCCTGCACAAGATTTTTCGTTAGCATGAACTACATTAGAAATTTCGTAAAGAGTTAAATCTTTTCAAAATAAGAATTACTAAAAAAAAAGCATATATAAATACGACACTCATTCGATGGAAAAACAAAAATTGAAGGTTTATCAAACAATTTTATCTTTCAATAATTCACTGATCATTTTCTAAAATTACCATAACTTAAAATCAGTAGGTATCATATTCCGTTAAATTCTGAATTTGAATTTAAAAAAACAGGCAGCAATGCAAGCTTTGTAATAAATTACGAAAATACAAGAAATCGGTTTTTAAATAAATAATTAGTGCAATCATAGGTAGTGAATGAAGTGAATATACCTTCGCATATGTGCAGTCTAAAGTTTTGCGTTCTTGCGGAGTCGTTTTGTTCTCGTACGACCCTCGTTTTGATTGACGTTGTAAGATTTTACCAGGAAATTAGCCCGCATGATGATATAAAAATCAATAATTCGACTTGTGCAACTGATATAATGATCAGAACAGCCAACCATTGGTGAATTTGGAATTTCTGACACTCTTTGGAGGATTGTGTGGATTGTATCTATGTGTATTCCGAATTTACCAGTTACGTCGAGCACCGTTGATTCCAGGCACTCAGTCAAACTGAGCAAGGGCTCGCTGGGTCGGATTAATCCTCCAAATTTCTCGAGAAGATCAACGGCTGCGTGAGTCGGGTCATTGACTCTTATTTCGGAACACTTCAAAGAATTTATGCAGGCGTGGCATTGCAGTATTTTCATCATTCTTCGCACTACATAACCAGCAATGTAACATTGAACTTGCGCACTGGTTCGCGTCACGTCGTAGGTGTGGTCGTGTGTACTGTCTTTCCACGTGCTGAAATCCATTGACAGCGGAACTTCGTAGTTATGATCCTGTTGGTGAGTTTCTACTGGTGTTTCGTCGTCGTCACGTATTTTTTGTTCCAGCATGGTGTCGATCGCTTGTAACCATTCCACGCGGGGTTTCGATGCAGCAGCCAATGAATCAGTCGTTTGCATTAAGGTTGCTAGCAGCTCATATCCTTCGACGTTACTTCCTCTTGGTGGCTTTACTAGAGAGTAGCAGCACAGAAGTCGATAGACTTGCGCGAAGAATTGCGGATCGGGATGGTCATTGCTGCCACAAGCTCTGCGCATCATGCCGAAGAACCGCTGAAACAATAATATAATCATAAATAGTCTGAAAATATTTCTAGTACGATAAAAAGCATTATTGAACAGCAACAAACTTTGTGTACGTGCCGCAAAGAAAAATAAACATTATAAAACAAACGCATGCATGATATTAGTCCCTAGTGCCATCCAGAAGGGCCGTGTAATTTGGAAAAGAATGGGGTTGTTTTCCATAACCTTAAAGGGTTAACATTATTTAAAAAGAATATAAATTTTCAAAAAGTGTTAAAATAAAGCGCGTAACGTACTTCCAAAGCATCTTGATTCAGACGCGCAGTCATGAGGTACTCATAATTCGATTCTGAATGCAAGACATCCATGATTTCAAGGGTTGCTCCTAGGGTCACTTTTAAACCTTTCAAGGTACTTGAGGAAATTGGCAAATCTTTCAGCCAAGAAACTGATGACTCCCAATCTTTTAAGTATGCGAGAAAGCTTGAAATGGCCTAATTAGTACAGGAAAGTGAATGGAAAAGAAATTATTGTGAGACAGTATTGAGAAGGAGCATATTTTACAACGTAGTTACCATTGAAAGTATTATAAAAATTAACACGTTAAACATTAAAAAAAGGAAAAAACCGAGGCGATCAGGTGAGTTTTTCAGACACACAGATGGATGAAGAGGACAAACTAAAAAATCAAGTTCACGAAACGCAAAGAAAAGCATACAAATGGATGCAAAATCGAGATGAAGAAATAAGTGTTATGCTCCTGAAGTGTATAAAGGAACCAGGACCACCGGGTAAGAGTACTCCAGCCAGGATTCTGGAGTGAGGAAACATGCAAAAAAAATCGAAAAGTGCAGCCGCTTATTCACAATCAGCTACAATGCCAGGTTAAGATGCTCCACATCGACCGTCCGAAGGAATTATTACCGGTGCGAAAAATTCAGAGATAATGAACAGTAATCCTCCAAGAAATGAACGAATTCATCTGAGCGGAAGAGTTTCCAGCAATCAGCTCGGGAATCGAATTAAATGGACCACAATATCTGCTCTGCTTTTCCATGGTGAGAGAACCTATTTTGATAATTGGAAATCCAATGATGAGTGTCCGTAATTCACGTGGGACTTAGACGTGAACCTGATAAAAGCTGGAAATAATCAAATGTTATTAGGTATTAATAATATTGATTTTTAACATAAGTATATATATGTGCCGATATTTATTTATTGTAATGAAATTTTCGAATTCTTGTAAAATTAAAGTTGTGAATAAATTGCTTTTAGGAAACGAAAAGAATTCAAGCCTTGTGGCATATCCATAATAAAAACACTGTTTCAACATATTTGTAGACTATTTGTAGCAATATCACGGATTCACTTCCTGTTACGTACCTTTTTTGTGGGCAGAAATCAGATGGACGAAGCGCATTCTCAGGTGTTCTCGACATCATCGCCGTGATTAGATTGTCAACGCGTTCACAAAAAGTTCGTGTTGATTTAGAATCTGCTAATTGTGGGCAAGTCGGTTCATAAACTTCCATGGCAACGCGAATCTTTTGCGAGAACAACTGAAACAATTCGATAAATAATTGCTACGTTACTTTTTGTAAAAACAATATTGGTTGTGAAGAACGCAGTGAACGCAGAACACTAGCCACCTCAAAAGCCAATGGCACGTTCATTTTCTGATATCCAACGGGATTCAGATGTGCAGGCGTCAATTTGTAAGCCAATTTTAAATTCGGCCTTGAAAAATTCTCGCACGCCAACAATGCTTCAAAATGTTGTTTTTTAACAGTCCCGTCGGGCGTCTGCGAATAGAAAGGGTTTATGATGAGGTCGAGGTCCTAAAGGAATTATTAGTTTAACCTATTGTTAAGCAATTATTTATTTTTTAATTCTACCTCAAACGAGCGACGATTTATGCAGCCGGTGCGGAAGCATTTGATCAAATGTGGGAAGTCCGAAATCATCCACATCCTTTTATTTTCATCGCAAGGATGCGGGCAACTCAAATTATTTTCGTCGATGCCAAAAATATTCCACACTCCCCGATTCCATTGAGCTCCGTCCGTTACGACACCATCGACGTGGAAACCCGAATTTCCGAGCAGGACGACGCACTCCACAATTAACTTGTGCAAGACCGCACTCGTTACTGAGTTTTTGCTCAGAAAGCAGCCAACGGTTTGTACCCATCTACCTCGAAATGGTTGAAACATGAAAACGAGCGCATGATCTGCTCTCGTGCCTTTTTCAGCTTCCGGAGTATGTTGGCCTAGGTCGACGAAACCACCAAACTTCAAAGTCTTTCGGTCGAATGAAATTGCCTCACTCAGCTTCATCTCGTCGACAAGGATGACGCCTAATTAACAGAGAATCCATGAACAATTATAATAGAAAAATCTCAGACTGGTACGTATTATAAGACAAATTTGTAAAATAATGCAATTTGAAGTTTTTTAATTCATTTTGTCGGAATTTTTGTCGATCCTTGCGACATTTTTTATTTCATACCACATTTATTTCTGTTGACTCTTTATATTTTTCAACCATTTCAGATATGAAGCAGTTAACGTCGGAATCTTTAGTGTAAGGTCCACAGGTAAGTTGTTTTTTTTTTTTTTTTCAATTTTTCATCTTTTCAATCTACTTTTGTCCTGAATGTAAAGACTAGTAACTATTTTTACTCCACTATGCTACAACAATGAACCACTTTGATAGCGTAGTAAATAATGTTTCGAAAATGTACTAGAATATTGTTTCCGAAAGTGCTTCAAAACATAATAAATGTTAAGAAAAATAAATGCTTATGCATAATATTTTTGTATTATTGGTAGACGGTACCTCTTTTAAAAGGTTTTTCCATTCGTGATCCTTTTCTCCGAAGGCCTTCAAAGACGGCTTCCTGAAACCCGTAGGTCGAAGAGCTCATTTTCTGGATGTATCTGCTCAACGTTTTGCGACAGGGAAGTAGTAAAATTTTTCGATCCCTAATATGTTCGTACAGCGCTGCGTTTTTGATCCGCATCAATAAGCATTCATAAATCCAGTTCATCGTGTATCTTCGTCTATTAGAATTTTTGACTTTGGAAGCCGCAAAGCACGATTTTATTGCTTCTTGTTGCGCCTCTGGAAAACCAGAAATTTTTTCTTCGAGAATGCTGCCGTCGATTGCCGCACACTCAGTTTGTAACTGATGGATCGTCGCCTTCATCATTTCGATCTGTAAGTAAATGAAAATCACACATTTCAAGTAAAATTGTGCACATAATCGATTTTATTGTTTATGCGTAAGAACATGCATGTATGGATTGCCTTTTGCTGCAAACGAAGATACTTTCGTCGTTCCAACTGCGCTGCATATTTCGACTTTTCATACTTTGCTTGCAGTTCCTTTTTCTTGGCTTTCTGCAATAACTTTTTGCGAAGCCGCCGACAACGAGTGCACCTCAAGCGCTGCACGGTACGTTTGTACGATTCGGTATCGTCTAGAATTCCCGCACATTGAGGATCACGCCTGAACATAAGAAAATGAACATAAAAATAATTAAATTCATTAAACATATTCATACACGTAACTACATTATTTAGTTCATATATTGAAATAACCAAACCTTTCGTCTTCGATGTCCGTCCCTCTGCAAATAGGCAAATGTTGAACTGTTTTCATGTGTTGAAGAATGTCAGTCGTTGTACGAATGGTGTCCTCCAAATCGACCATTCTGTTCGAAATAGTCCGAATCTGTGGAAATGAATGTCGTTATAAGCAAAATTATTCTTTGTTAGGAGCATAATATCTAACAACAATTCAGTAAGTATTGTGGAATGATTACGTGTAAGGAAAGATCTTCATGTACGACCAGATGCAGCCGTATCGACATATCCAATCGATCCAAAAAAGTAAATACTACGTCTGAGCCTTGATGACTCCAAGCCCAGAACTCGGGTAAAACGTTCGAACTCAGATCGCTTATGAAATCATAAATGGAAAAAGTTCGACTGCTGTTTGAAGGAACATTCTCGGGCGGCTCTATTATTTCGTCATCTGCCATTTCCATACTGCAATCCTGGAGGTCGTGCTGCTCGAGTACTGTGTCCGCCTCAAAAACATTATTGTTCTAAAATTTTACGATGACAATGTAAATAGTTAAAATATCGCGAACGCTAAATGGTTACAAAGATTTGAAGTATCTTATCATTTTTTAAAAACTTATAAACAACCAAAAACGATCGCGAAAAATGGATTAGGGCAGTTGTTAAAAATATCTGGAAGCATTAAAATTTCAAAGGAAACTGCGAAGGAAGGCTTAACGGAAAGATTTTTTTTCTACTCGGGGATCTAAATATCGGTTGGTTATGAAAAAAGCACATTTTCTAGGCACAACTAACAAATATTTGTATTTGATTTTACTTAAATACATAAATAAACCAAACTTACCCCACTTTGTTCCACAAGTTGATTCGGCGGTGTTGGCACAGCGTCGTCTACCAAAAGCCAACGCTTGAAAGGTATGCACATGACTGTACCATCGGGCAACTTGATTCTATCACTTTTTCGAATGAGTTCATCCGCAAAGTGTAGATGACAAATATGCTGTGTCTTGTCTAAATTAAACTTCAAAGCATTTTCCCATGCTTTCAGCCGATCATCACTCTACAACCAGTAATTTTTCATATATTTATAAAACTTTTAAACACATTGAACAAACTTTTACACATTAAACAAACTTTTACACATTTATAAAACATTTATAAAAATTAAAATAATCATAGGTGCAAATGAAATTTCATTTTCTCACCTTTGGTACGGAAAACAGAGAAATGGGCTGCAACCCTAGCTTTTTCCGTTTCTTGCGGTCTTGATATTTTCCGCTTTCGCACCCAGGTACGCAACAAATTTTCGGCATGCTAGGAAAAAAAAGATTAAATTGAAAGGAAAGCAATGAGAAATTTTATATAATCAATGTGTTTACTTCAAATTACTGTGCTCTGACTCCAAACACTGTTTACTCCAAATTACTCTATAAATTACCTTGCTCGCAAAAAGAGGTCGAACCACAAATCCAATTACGTCAGAGAATGATGCTCCACGTCGAATTGTTGAGACAGTTCGCAAAAATTCAACTTTTGGAATACGACACGAAAACAATTTTCCTTCACTAACTCCCACAGTCTTTATAACCTCCAATATACCACGTTTATTGGAGTTGTTGATTTTTACTTCTGTTGCGCAAGCGTGAAACGGTCATTTTCACAGTATGGAACAATTCTATTACTATATTTATAAGATCTTTACACCTGGTGGCAAAAATGAGAACTAAGTCAAGACGGGATTTTGAGGACGCCGTTACTACTTATTCTCCTATGCTGTGTCCACTCCTTACCTCTAGTCTCCCTGGATTATTCACTTTCCATAGCTGATTCATCGAATTTCCTCTATCCACTCTTATGAATATTTCACGAACGCTTTTGAAAGTTCATTTTCTCAGAGTGTTGAATTTTGTTTTCCACCATTTCGATATCTAAGGGTTTAACTTCATTATTTTCACTGATCTGAATTTATTCCCATCGAGTTGATCATCAAATCTGTGGGAGAAGGATCTGCAAACCTATTTGACATGAATTTTATATTTGAACTTTTTTCGGCTCTGAATACGGTTCTTTTTTTGATTTTTTAGGTTAGGAACCGTTTTTTTTTTGCCATTTTTACGTACCTGGGTACGGCTTCGATGGATGCTTTTGCAGCAGAGATGAATTTCACAAGAATTCGAACGACAATATCGTACGCGGTCTTATCGGTACTGTTCCCGGTCTCAATATATAATTGAGTTTATCATTGAGGTTTCTATTGTTTCCAATGCCGCTGGAAAAATAAAGCATCAAACTTCAATTTGAGATAGTAAAATATCCCATTTTTTATTACGGAACGATTGCAAAATAACAAAAAATTCAAAGATTCAAAGAAAAATTCAAAGAAAGATAAACAACGAATATAGCCGCATTTTTGAGGTTATGTCCATAGACGGCACTCTGTGCATTCCCAATTTTTCGAACTTCTTAAATTCTGCGATTGCAATAATATTTCAGGCTATGACTGTGTTGGTGATTTTTAAGTTTCAACAATGAATAGCCAATCCGAATGATTGCATGACTATGACAGAATCTAAAACATATCTCATTTGCTCAGAAACGAATATATTTCGGAAACCACAAGCGTATTATTTCAAAGAACCATATTCCCGGTTCATTAATTTTCACAATTATCTAAATTAATCATTCGCATTTCATGTATTCAATAACTTTTCAATATCACTTAAACTATCCGTTTATCAATGACTTAAAACAATTAGCTCATATCGCTCGCACGTCCCGCACTCACAGACACTGTCCGAGCTCTCCGCTGTGTCGGTACAGGGGAAAGATGAGTAGTGACAACGACCTCTGTGAACTTGGCCGACTGATTTTTGGACTTTTTTTCACTTTTTTAATGCAAACCGTTTATCGGGCTCTAGTAGGTGATTGTCACATCAAAATCGACGATTGTCGGTATTTGGTTAATTCGGAATATTGAGAAAAAAAACACAAAAAAAATCTGTGTGGAATAGGTCCATTTTTTGTTAATTTGGAGATATCATCAATTTCCAAGCTAAATTATTCCTTTAAACAAATCGAAATGGAGAGAAAATCGACATATTCAAAAGTGTTACCGCTTCGATACTTTTTTTTAATTTTCGCCATATTTTTTCTATTTTTTTTTCATCACACCTGCACGGAAAGTTCACTTTTCTGCTCCGCGAAAGTTGAAATTTCCGCGAAGGTGCGGTGAAAAATAGTATTCGCTACTTGGGAGTGGAGTAAAGACTATCTCAAATCACGTGCTTACCCGCACGTGATTTTTTTTCGTGAGTCGAAATAGTCTACTTTCCTTCCCTAGTGGCGTAATATACTATTTTTGAAGACGATTTTTCCAAAAAATTGTCAAAAAATCTAAAAAAATTCTTGACTTTTTGACGCTGGTCCGATCAGGGGCCCATTTTTTTTCTTTCATTTAATTTTTTTTTTTCAAAAATTTTGTTGATTTTTTTCAAAAAGTTGGAGTTTTTTATGTGATCCATGACATAACCACAGATATATCAGTGATTGTGGTATGATTCACAAAAAAACGGTTTTGTGCAAAAAAAATATTCATTTTTTTCATTTGCGGAAAATTGCAATTTGTTGCATGAATAATCAGCATCACAGATATAACTGTGTTTATGGTATGATTTACATGAAAAACTTCAATTAAAAAAATGAGCGCATTGCAAAAATAGAAGGAAAAACATGGGCCCCCAAAACAATAGTTGTTACATCAGATATAAAAAAAAAAAACGTTGACAACGCCGATTTATTATGTTTCTCATGTTTGTTTTTTTTTTTTTTTTTTGTGTGAATGAAAATGAAAAAAAAGATGCGGTAATATTTTTTTCGTTATGTTGACTTTTTCTAGCATCGTCGTGACTACAGCGTGTGCACATTTTTGTCCTTATATCTTCGAGTGCATGTTAAAAGTTGAAAAAAAGAATCTCCGCAACAAAAATTTCTGGTGACCAGCGTAAAAATAAGTCATTTTTTCTTTCCTTATATTCGCAATGAAATTTTTTTTAAACCATCTCTGTTTTAATTGGGGCGTTCCACACTAAATCGGCTACTGCTTGATTTTTTAGTATTTTTTATTGTGTCAATGTTTTTTCCGTTATTTCAAGCTCATAAAAAAAACTCTTTCGGATTTTTAAAAAATGTTTATCTCAATAAATGTATCAAGCAGAATTTTTTGAAAATATTTCAACTTTTTATTTATTTATCTTTAACCCGTTGAAAAAGTCGAATAAAATGAAAAAAAATCAAGCATGAGGGGGGTCAAATTTTTCGTTCTAAATGTTCTTATATTTGAAAATATTTTTGAAATTATGAAATGAATGGATCAATCTGTTTTTTTCAATTTCAAGCATAACATCGTTTTTTCCACACTGATTTTCTCGGTCGATTTTCTACAGATTTTTCCATGAAAAGTAGTCATTTTCTTTGATGAATTTAAAATCTAGTGCAATAGCGGGTAAATCATTTTTCCTAGTGTTCTTTTATGATTTTGTCGCAGTACTGAATAAATTCGTTTTTTTCAGTTCTCAGTATAAAATTCATTGTTTTTATAGTAATTGACATTTTTTCAATAAAAACAAAAATAATTTTTTACTCCGTCCGATTTTTTTTACACCAAATTTTTCCCGTATGGATATTTTTTTGTATCCGATTTTTTTAAATTCTAATTCTTGATGTGTAAAACAACAGTAGCGTAACTGTAATTAAAATGATTCGAAACATTTTTCTATGATGGATCGTAATGTATTTTACCATCGATGCATTTGAATTTGTATTTATTGGTTTTTAAATTCTATTTATTATTTTTTGTAAAGCCTAGACTCAATTTTTTTATAATTACTGTTTGGGGAGGGAGGAGTCTAAGTAATTGTATTCACATTTATTCGCAGCTGTTTTGCTGTTTAAAGGTTTCATCAAGACTGACTCGATTATAAAAACTTCTTAAATAAGTTCATTTTTGTCATCATTGATGTTGAATATTAAAAAACTGAAAGAAACTTCTTTTTTTTCTATTTCAATTCACCGCCAATTATTTGCGATGATGTTCTCTTCATCACGTATGAGAATTGGTAAGATATTCCAATATCGTTGCGTCTTATGTACAGGATAATAAGCGTCCCTCACGTCCGCTCTCGTTGAGCTCTTCGGATCACTAGCTGCCATTTTGAATGCTGAGGATAATCAATTTCTTCTGAAAATTGATACAACACTCCCGCTTGCGAATAATACTGAAGATGAGCACAACTCTTAAGGGGTCTACTCTAATTAGACGCGCAAAAAAGGCTATTTTTACGAATTTTTTTAGTTCAAATTACGAATATTGATATATAAAGTGTTAGACCTAATAAATACACTTTTAAAGTACATAAAAAAAATTTCGATTTGTTTAAGTAAGTCAAGTGAGTAAGAAAAATGGCGGCGAAGAAAAGGTTCAAAAAGGCGCTGTTGATAAAATCTCTGGACTGGATGATCTGAAAAAAAAATGGGTTTTTGATTCAGTAGGTTGATAGGTAAAGCGCAAATCATACGATTTTTGATTTTTTCAAATCGACCAAATTGTGGACATGTAAAAAAAAAAAAAATTTTTATTCGGCACGTTTTTTCGTCGTTTTTTTTTTTTTTTTTTTTTTTTTTAATAGTTTTTAAAAAAAAAATGGAATACTACAATTAAATTTTATACAATTCAATTGAGATGAATGGAATTAAGTTAGGTTTTATTCAACTTAATCGAAATTCATCAAACTATATTGCATTCAATCAAATTTTTTTTCAATTTGAATGAATAAATTGAATTTTTATACAATTTGATCAAATATCATGAAAGGTTAAGGAATTTTATGTGAACTTCAGTCGAATTTTTGATGAATTCAGTTCATTGCTTTGATTGAACCTTTTTTTTTTCAGTTTCACCGATTTCTGTTATACGAAAGATTATTTTTTTTCTACCCCTAAAAACGAACATGTCACTACGAATTTTAAATGCCTCACATAACGAAAATATACCGTAAATCTGCTGATCCCAGCCGTCTAAAAAATTCTATAAAAATTATTTTTTTTTATCTATTGCTTCCAATTTTTGTAAAGCAATACATATTAAGCTGATTTTATTAAAGGTTTTTTTTAATTCAAATGCATACTTGGCGAAATGCACATTTCCCATAATTATCAGCCAAGAAACGTTCGTCGGATAATATTTTAGGACTTGAGTGAGCGATTAAAACAGTGTTTCACTGATCGTTTTCAGGTGATAGGAGTTTGAGCAGAAAAAATAGAAGGAAATTCGTGTAATATTCGAATTAGTATTCTCAAAATGAAAGAAAATAAAAAAAAGAAAAAAATCGTTTTGAATGGGACGAATAAAACTCAAGAAATTAAAGTTTACTTCGTCACGGCGCCTGGTCATAAAGCAGGATACGGTGCATAGACTTTCAGGCTTGTTTCGTCGCACAAAACCTTGTAAAACCTAAAAATTCCCCTAGGGAAAAAAAGGTCGGGACAAGTACATTGATGTCCCCTTGTTTCCTGATGATATCAAAAAAGTGTAAAAAAAAATTCCATAAAAAAATCATGAATCTTACTGGAAATGATTTCAACACAATTGAAAAAAAAATCACAAATCAGCAAAAAGCATTATTAAAAAGAAAAAATAATAAATCTGTAATTATTTTGGAAAGTGAAAAAACATTTAAATAAAACGTGAGCAAATCTTGAATACACCATTCGAAAACATTGCAGACGTAAATAATCAAAAAATCTCGTTTGAAAACATTTTAAAAACCGATGCCCCATTCTTCTCATCTTATTAAAGAGGAGGAATGACTAAATTAATTGAAATAGTTTCCATCTAAGTTACGTACATCATTTAAATTTACGATATCATTTCGAAGCCAAGTATTTATTGGTAATTCGGAATATTCATTCCTATGGGGTGCATAAAGAACTTGAAACAGTTCTACTAATAAATCAAAAAAGTTACCAAACTACGTGCAGTACCAAAATTCATGATATCAACTCGAGGCCAAGTATTTATTAATAATTCGGAGTATTTATTCCTACGGGACGCATCAGGAACTTGAAAAAATTCTGAAGAATTTTTTGAAAAATGTCTAATCCAAAAAAATCACGTCAAAGGGGAAGTCATTTGTTACTTTATAGTGGTAGAGACTCATAAGAAAATCGATTCGTCTCCGACTTTGAGGATCCCCTGATATCATTCACAACATTCGACGTCGATTGGATCGGTACAAATTATGTTTAAATACGTGTTAAAAGTACTTGTCCGGCCCATCACTTTTTATTCAAATTGCTCATTCAAATCAAAATCAGGGCTCTTGAATCAGGGGAATAAAAATCAGGGAATTGAGAAAAATACCTTCAGGTATTTTAACTCAATTGTATCTAATTGTAAAAATTCGTAATGGAACTTTTCTGTAATATATAAGGGATTTTATTGTGCATCCATGAAAAAATGTACTTCACACAATAAAAATTTCTAACCATCTAGGATAACCCCGCAGATTATATTGCAATGACGACATTTTTTACTCCTCATTTCTTTCAGCGGGCAATTCTATTCGGTATAAGAACCAACCAATACTATTGCTGAGAACATTAAACTGATGATACGTTGCATTCCAAGAAATTTTCAAGTTGATTTACGGACACAATTTGATCCAGTTAAAATCATTGTCAAACGTTGAGTTTGACACGAGCGTTTCCTGGAATTCGAAGAAAATTTTTTTTCTTGTTGACAGACGCGGTAGTGGCTGGTATTACTATTCCATCAAATTAACACATGGATCAACTTTCTTGATTTGGATTTGAATGAGCAATTTGAATAAAAAGTGATGGGCCGGACAAGTACTTTTAACACGTATTTAAACATAATTTGTACCGATCCAATCGACGTCGAATGTTGTGAATGATATCAGGGGATCCTCAAAGTCGGAGACGAATCGATTTTCTTATGAGTCTCTACCACTATAAAGTAACAAATGACTTCCCCTTTGACGTGATTTTTTTGGATTAGACATTTTTCAAAAAATTCTTCAAAATTTTTTCAAGTTCCTGATGCGTCCCGTAGGAATAAATACTCCGAATTATTAATAAATACTTGGCCTCGAGTTGATATCATGAATTTTGGTACTGCACGTAGTTTGGTAACTTTTTTGATTTATTAGTAGAACTGTTTCAAGTTCTTTATACACCCCATAGGAATGAATATTCCGAATTACCAATAAATACTTGGCTTCGAAATGATATCGTAAATTTAAATGATGTACGTAACTTAGATGGAAACTATTTCAATTAATTTAGTCATTCCTCCTCTTTAATAAGATGAGAAGAATGGGGCATCGGTTTTTAAAATGTTTTCAAACGAGATTTTTTGATTATTTACGTCTGCAATGTTTTCGAATGGTGTATTCAAGATTTTCTCACGTTTTATTTAAATGTTTTTTCACTTTCCAAAATAATTACAGATTTATTATTTTTTCTTTTTAATAATGTTTTTTGCTGATTTGTGATTTTTTTTTCAATTGTGTTGAAATCATTTCCAGTAAGATTCATGATTTTTTTATGGAATTTTTTTTTACACTTTTTGATATCATCAGGAAACAAGGGGACATCAATGTACTTGTCCCGACCTTTTTTTCCCTAGGGGAATTTTTAGGTTTGATATCACGGCTTTTTTTTCAAAAATTTCGCAATCTTTTTTTGATAATTATAAGATTTTTGTTTAAATTTCTACGGGTTATTTCGTTAGTACATTTTTAAAGATTCTAGGCTCATGGTACAGACATGCCTAATGTAAAAATTGTATATTGCGAACTTTTTTTCGCACCACACAGGGGTAGAGTTCCAGGTGCGTTTTTTTATTAACATGGTATCCCCAAGAGGCCTAATCTACATCTCACCTCTTGCAAATTCGTTGCTAGTTCATCCGTTGTTGGACCGTCTCTGCAAGTTAATACGCGTAACGACTGGGGTTATCGATGAAATTCAAGTCAACATGCTACGTTGAAAAATATAAAATGATAAATGGAAAAACGTTATCTTGCCTTGTCTCCAGGGTGATTGGGATTTTTTTCCTGCAACAGTAGTTTCTTTTGTCTATTTGAGATGGAAAAGCATGGTAAAATTTCGATTATCAGCCGAGATATGAATGCCAGTTTGTAACATCCAATTTCATAATATAAACTCGTTTTTTCACGATATTCTTATTGAAAAAACGTTACCTTAGCTTGTCTTCAGGGCGATTGGGATTTTTCCCCTGCAACTTCAGTTTCTTTTGCCCCTTCAAGACGGAAAAGCATGGGAGAATCTCGATTCTCAGCCGAGATACAAATTTCAGCTTGTAACATCCAATTTCATTACAAAAACTCGTTATTTAACGAAATTGTAAATGAATAAACGTTACTTTGGCTTGTCTCCAGAAAGATTGAGAGTTTTTTCCTGCAACTTTAGTTAATTTTGCCCCTTTGAGATGGAAAAGCATGGAAGATTCTCGATTTTTAGGCGAGATACGAATTTCAGCTTGTAACATCCAATTTCATTATAAAAACTCGTTTTTTCACGAAATTGTAAATGAAAAAGCGTTTCTATGGCTTGTCTCCAGAAACATTGGGAGTTTTTTCCTGCAACTTTAGTTAATTTTGCCCCTTTGAGATGGAAAAGCACGGAAGATTCTCGATTTTTAGGCGAGATACGAATTTCAGCTTGTAACATCCAATTGAATTATAAAAACTCGTTTTTTCACGAAATTGTAAATAAAAAAACGTTTCTTTGGCTTGTCTCCAGAAAGATTGGGAGTTTTTTCCCGCAACTTTAGTTAATTTTGCCCCTTTGAGATGGAAAAGCACGGAAGATTCTCGATTTTTAGGCGAGATATGAATTTCGGCTTTTAACATCCAATTTAACCCTTTAGCTGCCATTGTAGCAAATTTGCTACGTCTACTTTCACCCCGCCTGTAAAAACATGAAAACGTTATAGCGGACGAATTAGTTTGCAGTGCTATCAATCCATGCTAGATAGGGCTCCAGGTGCCAGGATAGCTTGAAATTCAAACGTAAACATATGAATTATTTCAATATAGCGATAATGTAGCCGTGAAAATATACGATGCTTGGCATCTGCTGTCCGTTTTCGATCAAAAAGTAAAAAAAATAGACATTCTCGAAATATTTTCTCATGGAATTGGATAAACGAAGCTTGACTAGACACACTAAGCTTTGAAGATTCGTGATTGAATTGGAACAATAGTTCGAACTAAGAGTGTAAAACCGTCCATGCAGGAAATTTTCTACTGTTCGAAAACACTATTTCCCAGGCCCTTATCGATAAAATTATGGTTGAACATTCATGGTCTACCCTTTTTCAGCTATACTACCAGAGGGAATAATTTGAAGCCGTTCAGAAATAGGTGTGGCCGTTAAAGTGTTAAGGATAAAAACTCTTTTTTTCACGAAATTATAAAAAAAAAATAATTTCACTTTTTAACAATAACGAGGTAAAGTCTTGATATTCTTTATTACCTTCGAAGGAATACCATGAGAATAAGAGGTGTCAGTTTTTCTCATATTCTCGTTGAATTTCAGAGAGTTATAGCAGCATTTTATGGGTACTTCGAAACAACATGTTAGGCAATGCGGACAAATTCAAACCAGAATCCTGCATTACAAATCAAAATAAGTTATCAAAACTGTCAATTGAGGACAGTTGTATCAGTTGCTTTAGTCTTGCACAAATCTCAATGCTATCAGAACCATGGCGACCATGGAAGGAACTTTTTTTTTTGTTGAACACAAAAAATGTTTCAACTTATTATGCCAAACATGGAACACATGTATAGAAATTTTGCACATGTCGCTTTACAAAATTTTCAAAGTTCATATCCATCTGCTGCATTCCGATAATACATATTTTGATACTTTCAGAAAAAGAGCCTCCGACGACTTGCTGCAACAGATTTTTTTCATTCATTTTGCCAAAATAGAATTTGAAGGGTGAAGAAACATAATGTTCACTCGATCTAACAAAATTGGAAACATTTTGATGTATTCATCGTGTTCTGAAGCCGGAAATTTGTATTCTATCCAAAAATGTTCTTCCGATAACTATTTGTGACCATATTTGAATATCATAATACTACCATCAATGATGAAAAGTGGAAATACTTACAAATAGCACACATATTCCTTCATGAAATTGACAAAGTTTGCAGGTATCCGCTGCATTCCAATTATCTACATTTTTGATACTCACAGAAAAAAGCAGTGGAAGACTTTTCAAAACCACTTTTTGAATTTAATATGCCAGAACTAAAAAGGGAGAGCGAAAAAAATACAGCGCACTTCAAACTCAACGGAAATGAGTAGCCGAATACTTTTGTAACAAATTTTTCAATTCATATGCATCATACTTTTGTAACAAATTTTTCAATTCATATGCCATAGTCAGAGCCAGAAAGTGGAAATACTTGGCACACAAGCCGCTTCACAGAAATGTCCAAGTTTGTAGGTATGCGCTGTATTTCAAAATGAATCGAAATTTGATACCATCAGAAACAGAGCATCCAAAGACTTTCTGAAATAATTTTTTGCAATATATTATGAGAAAAGTAAAGTAAAAAAGAGTAAAGCATAGTGCACTTTAGACCCAACAAAATTTCAAAGTGTTTTATGTATTTTTCTTAAGATTTTTAAGACAAAAATTCTGATTTTATCCAAAAATGAGCAGCGGAAAACTTTTTATAATAAATTTTTCAATCCATAATGCCAAAATTAGAGAGAAAAAGTGAAAATCTATGGCTCATATGTTGCTTCAAGAAATTTTCAAAAGTTGTAGGTATTCATTGCATTTCGATGACAGAATTTTTCATATTATCAGAAAAAGGGTATCCGAAGACTTCTCCCGAAACAACTTTTTATATTTATTATACCACAAGTAAAACGGAAAAATGGAAAAAACAAACATAGTGCACTTCATCCCAGCAAAATTCAGAAAATTGAGATGTATTTATTGCATTTTGGCAACAGAACATCCATGACTCATATGGTGATTCACAAAGTTTTCAAAAGTTGTAGGTATTCTTGACATAACGCACTTCAGTCCAACGAAATTGGAAATGTTTTATCTATCCATTCCGTTTTCAAGCCAGATATTTCCATCCTATCCAAAAATGTGCCTTCGATGACTTTTAATGATAATTTTTCAAACTCTTATCACCACAATCAAATCTGAAAAGCGGAAATACTTACAATTAGCACACATGTCGCTGCAAAAAATTTCCAAAGTTTGCAGGTGTCCGCTGCATTCTAATTATTTAGTTTTTGATACTAATAGAATAAAAACAGCGGAAAACAATTTGAAACCACTTGTCCAATTTTCATGCCAGTACTAAAAAAGGAAAGCAAAAAAACACAGCGTACTTCAAGTCCAACACGATTCAAAACTTTTTCAGGCATCGATGGGGTTTCAAAGACAGCAATTTAGATCCTAGCTGTTCAAGAACAAGCCGCTGATGATTTTTATCACAAGTTTCCCAATTTATATGTCACAGTTGGAGCCAAAGAGTGGAAATACTTGGTACACATGTCGCTTGACAGAAATTGCAAGATTTATAGGTATCCGCTGTCGATGATACAAATTTTGATACAATCGAAAAACAGCACCTGACGACTTCCTCAGACCAGTTTTCCAAATTTATTATGACACATTTGCAGAAGAAAAATGAAAGAATATAGCGCACTTTGAGTCTTACAAAATTCAGAAACTTGGCATATGTCCACAGCCATTCACAGACAAAAATTTTCATAGCATCGAAACATGATAAGCCGAAGGCTTTTTGTAATGCATTTATCAATTGCTCATAAATAGTGTAATCACTGAACATAAATATTCTTGTATGAAGATGTGAAACACTGTAGGTGCTCGCTACATCTCAGCAATACAAATTTTGATACCATCAGAAACAGAGCACCCGAAGACTTTTCAACATAACTTTTTGAATTCATTATGCACAATCAGAGCAAAAGTGAATAACTGAGCATACACTGGACAGAACAGATTTCTTAAATACCAGATCTATCTATTACGTCACAATGACAGAAATTTTTATCTCATCTATCAATGAGCGAGTGAAGTCTTTTTGTTACAAATCTATCAACTCATGTTGCCACATTGGAATCGAAAAAAAAAAATGCACAGCATACATGTGTCCAACAAACTGATGAATTATGGTTTTAATACACTGCATACGGATGAGGACATAAATGGACCAAACTGAATAACGAAAAAAACGACAGCATGTTAGATAACGACGACACAATAAATCCAACTAGCACACATTTATTTTGATTTTTTATTCGAATTTATCAATATACATACAATAATAGCAAGTTCCCAAAATAACATTTCTGATTCGAAGTTATAGGTTAACGAACCTATATTTTTTCGCGGCTCGGTAATCAAAACACTTTATAAATATTTTTCACAGACGTGTAGCACACATTTATTTCGATTTTTTATTCGAATTCATCAATATAGTATAATGATTACGTGTTTGCAAAATAAAATTTCTGATTCGAAATTATAGGTTAACCTATAGATTTCTCGCGGCTGGGTAATTAAAGCACTTGATAAATATTTTTCACGAACGTATGATTTTATCCTATAAATTTAAGCTTAACACTAAATCCTACACTGAACTACGAAATAACTTCAAACTCGCACATCCCGCACTGTTTATGAAACACTGATGAAACTTTTTAAAATATAAGGATGGCTTCACTTCTGAATTCGAGTGCTGTTGACACCGTCGTAAAGTTAGCCCCAGGGACATGAGGCCTTTGATAGTATTATATATATATGGGTGTCGTCAGAATCAACCAATCAGAAACTCGAGAGACACTTTCAGCCGGCTTTGGTGTTGTATACAGACACGTCTGATTCTTGAATGTGTAGGTGACTTTTGCGTGATTTTGAACCCGTGCAAAGTGTTTTCTCAGCATTTACGTCACCGATCGTGCTAAATTTGGGCTCATTCGAAAGATAATTTCTTAATGAATCTCCAGTTAAATTTTCAAGGCCCCAAACGACTTGTGAGCTTCGAAAACGAACAAAATGATGTGCCAATTTTACCCCCACCACCGCGAAAAGTTTTGTTTCGAGAAAGTATAGTCTCGGCGAGCCTCGGGCCAGCAGACGACAAAGCTGTCAATGTACTTGTCCCGAGACTCTACCGAGTCTCTTGATAATCCCGCCAGCAACAATACAGCGACTATGAGGACGGTTGGCCCGTGAAGCTTGCTTAAAATTTCTGTTCTGCAGCCGATCGTGTCCCCCGCTGCACTTCCCCCGCTGCTCCCGCGTTTTTGCGGCTGATCTTAATTTGGATCGGATATCGCGGAAACAGGTTGAAGAAAAAAGAAAAAAATCATTAGAAATGGATGTGTCGAGATGAAAGCAATGGAAAACTTGCAGATGTCAAAATTTATGAACATCAATTTTACTCTCAATTATAATTATCATTTTTTTTTCACCTTTATCAAAGTTTCGTATGAATTTAATAGATTACCAAATCATTTTGATCGACTTTTGTTTAGTGAACGAAGCATCCGTTGGTCTCTAAAAATAATTCTTCGACAGCACTATTCTCGACTTTTCGTCAGCAACTCGAACGAATAATCTTGACGGAAACCTTGGGCAGTGACATCGTTGCACCCTGGAGTGGACTCGGCAATTCCCAACGATTATTCACTCTCCATAGCTGATTCATCGAATTTCCTCTATCCACTCTTATGAATATTTCACGAACGCTTTTGAAAGTTCATTTTCTCAGAGTGTTGAATTTTGTTTTCCACCATTTCGATATCTAAGGGTTTAACTTCATTATTTTCACTGATCTGAATTTATTCCCATCGAGTTGATCATCAAATCTGTGGGAGAAGGATCTGCAAACCTATTTGACATGAATTTTATATTTGAACTTTTTTCGGCTCTGAATACGGTTCTTTTTTTGATTTTTTAGGTTAGGAACCGTTTTTTTTGTCATTTTTACGTACCTGGGTACGGCTTCGATGGATGCTTTTGCAGCAGAGATGAATTTCACAAGAATTCGAACGACAATATCGTACGCGGTCTTATCGGTACTGTTCCCGGTCTCAATATATAATTGAGTTTATCATTGAGGTTTCCATTGTTTCCAATGCCGCTGGAAAAATAAAGCATCAAACTTCAATTTGAGATAGTAAAATATCCCATTTTTTATTACGGAACGATTGCAAAATAACAAAAAATTCAAAGATTCAAAGAAAAATTCAAAGAAAGATAAACAACGAATATAGCCGCATTTTTGAGGTTATGTCCATAGACGGCACTCTGTGCATTCCCAATTTTTCGAACTTCTTAAATTCTGCGATTGCAATAATATTTCAGGCTATGACTGTGTTGGTGATTTTTAAGTTTCAACAATGAATAGACAATCCGAATGATTGCATGACTATGACAGAATCTAAAACATATCTCATTTGCTCAGAAACGAATATATTTCGGAAACCACAAGCGTATTATTTCAAAGAACCATATTCCCGGTTCATTAATTTTCACGATTATCTAAATTAATCGTTCGCATTTCATGTATTCAATAACTTTTCAACATCACTTAAACTATCCGTTTATCAATGACTTAAAACAATTAGCTTATATCGCTCGCACGTCCCGCACTCACAGACACTGTTCGAGCTCTCCGCTGTGTCGGTACAGGGGAAAGATGAGTAGTGACAACGACCTCTGTGAACTTGGCCGACTGATTTTTGGACTTTTTTTCACTTTTTTAATGCAAACCGTTTATCGGGCTCTAGTAGGTGATTGTCACATCAAAATCGACGATTGTCGGTATTTGGTTAATTCGGAATATTGAGAAAAAAAAAAACAAAAAAATCTGTGTGGAATAGGTCCATTTTTTGTTAATTTGGAGATATCATCAATTTCCAAAAGCGTTCGTCGGTTGCTAATTTCATGGATGAAAAAGTTTCTTGAATGTCTGTTCATTGTAATATGAGCCGATTTTTCTGCTCAATCGTCTATTTTGATCTCACTTTCTGACTCTCTTTCGATTGAAATTGAAAAAAAACAGAAATCCAAAATCAGTTGGTTGAATTCGCAGAGGTACCAAAGAGCATAAACTGCACTCAATTGAAGGAGTTAAGGACCTCTGTGGAATTGGCTGAGTTTTTTTTTCGTAAACGTGGTCCGACTACTTGAACTTTTTTCTAATTTTTTATTGATCATAACTTTCAGTGGTCGTTCAGTGGTTATCAGTACCGTATCTGAAATGTTTGGTAGTCATTAGTTATTTTATAATTAAGAAAAATAAAATTTATGCTCAAGTTGACCGAACATTTTTTACATTTTTCTATGCAATCGACTGGATTGAGTGCTAAATCGATGTAGAATCGTTCGGTGTTCATGAATAATTTATTCCCATCGTTAAGTGGTCAATAGATTATTAAATAACTTGACAAAATTATTCCTCAGTTTTTTTTACCAGTAGGCTAGGTTTAGCCGGTTGAAATGGTTGTTGCTCGAACGATTTTATTCTGATAGATCTGCATCGAAAAGTCATTATTGGATGGTGATTAGTGATATGATTTAAACGTTTAGATGCAATAAATTTCAATTAAAACAAAAAAAACAAAAATCGGGTGGAAGGTAGCAGAACATTTGGTATTTTCCGTGTAATTGATTAGATCAATTACTGAATCGATTCAGAATTGTTTCGTGCTCATGAATAAACAAAAATGTATCGTCAAGTAGTCAATAGATCATTAAATAATTTGAAAAAAAAACTATGTCGAAACCAATATTAATTAAATTGTACAAACGCTCGCTGGATAACAGGTGTTAACATAGTCGCTTTCGTATGTTCACATTCGCATCCGGTGCCGATATTCAAGTTTTACGATGATTAAAAAGAACCTGTGTGCAAAAAGTTAAGTAGGGGAAGTGAAACTTATATGCGATGTATAAACTCATTGCCGAAAACTGTTATAAGAATAGAATATTATAACTAAATTTCGATTATAATCATAAATATATAGTCATAAAGTCGATAATAATCATAAACAACTCCGTCAGGATTTCGTTTATTTTTATCAAAAAATATTTATCAATGAATAATCGAACGATAATTATGGCAGCTGATATGGAATTTAGGAGATGTTGGGAGTCGTTTCCTGGACTGTGCACGAGAATTTTGGGAACGTCTTCCGACATCTCCTAAATTCCATATCAGCTGCCATAATTATCGTCCAATTATTCATTAATAAATATTGTGATATCAGAAAAACAAAATCCTCAGAGTTTTTCATGATTTTTTTTTATATTTTTTTTTTTTTAATTTTTTTCGTTCGCCAAATATGCCATTTCAAAGTCGGGATTTATTTTTTTTACTTATTACTTTTTAAATGATTCTACTTATTTTTTCAATAAAAATCTTTTCTTTCCATTATTATTCAAATAATCATTACTATTCGTAGTCTTGCAGAAAATTAAAAAAAAAACATAAAAACGCAACCAACCAATCTGTCTCAACCAACCGAATGAAGTATGGTGCAAATGATTGTATTTTTTTTGTTTTATGGTTTCTGTTACGTTTAGTCATGGTTGGTAAGGCTGTGAAAATGGCGGGGAGCTCAAGGGAGCGGGATGGAACATAGATAGGAATACAGACGGTTAAATAAAAAATTTTTTGTTGATGAAGAAATCGCAAATAAGAGTGAAAGCGTTAATTTTGCCAGAGAGGAATCATCTAGTTAAATCAGAATCTGAATCAATTTTGAGTCTTGGTAAAACTTGTTTCATTTTTAGCCTCTGGGTATGGTATAGGTGGCAGTGCCAGAATAGGTGGTTCACGTTACATGAGTAGTAACCATAGGGACAGGATTTATCGTCTACGATACCTTTCCTATGGGGGTGAGGAGTTAGTGTGCCCTGTTTTTAGTCTATTAACCATAGAGATATATTTCCGGCTTAGATGGGTAGAATGAAACCACGTTTTAGTTTTAAAAGGGCCGGATGTGTTGCAGAACACTGTACCTCCCATTTTACTAAGTTTCAGGATATGAGACTCCGTTGAATTAATAAGGACTTTTTTGAAAGTGGGGTAAAGTTTGAACCATTCGCATGTGTTAGATTGTAAGGGAAGAGGCCTAGCATGGTTTGCTGCTGTATCCGCAATTTCGTTACCGAATATCCCTCAGTGGGCTGGTATCCAGATTATACTTCTTTTTTACCAAACGATTGGAGTCGCAGTACTTTTTCTTCAATTTTTATAATAAGAGAGTCAATTTTAGAGTCATTATCCGGGGTGCTTAATGCAATTACTGACGATAATGAGTCAATGCATGTAAATAGTTCGAGGAATTCTTCTTGAGAAAATACAGACAATGCACAGACTTTGCAAAATCATTAAAAAATGTATGAAATTATCTTGTTATTCACTCATTTTTCCAGTAATTTGAGCAATAAGTGTAATCAATAAATAATCTAACAAAATTTCATCAAAAATGGAAAAAAAAAATTAATGATTATTTTCAATGAAGTTCTCTCGTATTTTTTTTTCTCTCAATTCTCGCAATCGTTTTATACATATAATATTTCTTCAGAAGCTGATTTCTCCCGATTATTTTCGTATAAAAAAGCCTAAGGAGGCCTGTGACACGTCATGAACGTATATGGAACCAATACGGCATGTGACGTATGTGGATATCAAGAGACGCAGTAGCGGCTCGACGCCAAGTATTAAAAGAAAACTACCGCGTAAATTGAAAAGCCAGCGCGAGCCCTGCCGCACTCTTATATACGCGAATATGCCGGTTTTATGACGTCACAGGATTTTCAAACGGCTCTCACGGACAAACTATTTTATTAAAAAATCTGAAAATTGGTAACGATTTTTTTTCGATTTTTCCCTTTCCATTGGTCCTTGTTGCAATTAAATCCGTCCAGCCAATCCCGAGATATGTAATTTTAGCGATTAAAATTTCATCATTCCGGGACTTTTGTTTTCTTAGAGACAGAGGGGCGTAAGTTGAGTTTGTTTACATTGGACTTACGTCCTTTGCGGGACTGGTGGACATTTCTTGGCTCTCTTGTCACACTCTACGCTGAACGCGGCTACCCCCTCTACCGCGCGTCGCCGAGCGAGAGAGACAGCGCGCGCAGCCGCGTTCCTTCTCTTACGGCGCAGCGTACGCTTTCTCTCTTTCTCGTTCCTCTATATACTTATATATATACACTGCCGGCCAAACGTATGGGAATATCAATCGTAATTTCGAGTCGCGCTAAAAGTTCGATTACTCTGTCAAAAAAACAGATATTCCGATTTTGCGAACGGGGTTTTGAAGGGGACATATTTCGCTATTGTTGTGGGTTTTTAAATTATTTTTTTGATGTTTTTTGGATCCAGTACACATCTTTGAACATAGTCACTTTTCGCCGTTTTTTAGTTGTTCGAAATTGGACCAACCACTTGTGAAAATTTTTTTTTATTAATAAATACGTCACCTGTATTATAATTATAATAATAATAATATATAATAATATAATAATAATAATATATAATAATATAATAATAATAATATTATTATATTAATAATAATATTATATAATAATAATAATAATAATAATAATAATAATAATAATAATAATAATATTATATTATAATTATAATCACAATATTTTTGTTTTTGACCGATTATGATTGGAAAGCGTTCTTTACGAATTTGCTCTAATTTCTTTCGAATCACAATATTTTTGTTTCTGACCAGTTATGATTGGAAAGCGTTCTTTACTAATTTGCTCTAATTTCTTTCGAATCACAATATTTTTGTTTTTGACCGATTATGATTGGAAAGCGTTCTTGACGAATTTGCTCTAATTTCTTTCGATTATATAATAATAAAATTATATAATTAATTATTATATAATAATAATAATATAATTATAATTATAATAATTCATAAATACGTCACCTGTGTAAAAAAGACCATTTTATCAAAATGTTGTGTAACAAAAAAAACTATACGGTTTTAATGGAATCAGCAAGAAGGTGAAAAGTTGCATCCGGTCATGTTGGATGACTGAAGTTTTTTCAGAATTTTTGTGTAAGTTTTTTTTTCCATGGATTCTGGTCGAAATTTGGAGGTGCGGTTTAACTCGATAACCATGAGGTTTGCGTCAAAATATTAAGATAGGAAATATTTTTACTTTCCAATTTTCTTTTTGCTTCATTAAAAAAAAAATTTTTTGACCTTTTTTGATTTGATCGAGCTTTGTTGTATCCTGAGAACTATTGGACCTCAGAAACTGTATCAAGAGGGAAAAAAAATTAATTAATGATTATCAGTAGACAACAAGATTCTCAGATTTTTTCTCCAATTTTTGCCACATCGAAAAGGTATTTTTTGCGATATTCCACCGCAAGCCGAACAATAGCAGAGCAAAGTTTCACTCGAGCTATTTTGTAGGGCATTGATGATAAACAATTATAATTTTTTCCCTTATTGATACTGTTTCTGAAGCCCAATAGTTCTCAAGATGCGACAATTCGATTTTTCGCATCTCGATATAGGGGATTAAGGGGCAAAATGGACATTTAAAAATCTGAAATATCGTAAAATTCATAAATTTTTTTTTCAAGCCTAAATTACATTTTTACTCGAAAACAGTCTGAATTAGTGAATTTTGAGGCAAAATGGACACACGGGAGGCAAAACAGGCACATGTAAATGTAAATTTTATAAAATTAATAAAAAAAATTTTTCAGATCCAAACCATGTTCTGACCCTAAAATATCTTAAATTGTTGAATTCTAGGGTGAAATGCACAAAAAATCCAAGTTTCAGAACAAAATAAACACACGTCGAATTCGAAATTTTATAAATTTCATAAAATTTTGACGCCGATCCCAAACTACGTTCTGCTCACTATTCATTCTCTTTTCTGACTTATTTGAAAACCAAATTTATAATCACGTTAAAAAAATAAGGAAAAAAGTTTTTTTTTTATTGCAGCAAATAAAATCTACATATTCGTAATATTTAATTTTTATTATTTCTGAGGCTGTGTCCGTTTTGCCCCAAACAAATTTTTTTTACGAGATCCGGGGAACTAGGACCGGAAATCGATTATGGAACTACAATACAGTTCAAACATCAATTATACCCCAGCACGATGGACCCACAGTTCATTTTGTGCAAGACCGAAAAGCTTGGACCAAACGCGATCTCAAATTGGCTCATTTTTCTTTTATACATCCAAGGAATGAGGCCCAAGTGGTCCCATTCCTTTTTTTAGATTACCGAGGTGGTATTCCATTCGAAAAAAATCACTTCAAACGTCTCAATTTCGAAAAATGTAATTTTTTCATTTTTTATACCTCTGAGAAACTGTGTCCGTTTTACCCCAAAAATTATTTTATACGAAATCCGGGGATCTAGGACCGGAAATCGATTATGGGACTCCAATACTATTCGAACATCAATTATACCCCAACACGGTGGACCCAAAGTTCATTTTTTGCATGACCCAAAAACATGGTCTAGATGCGATTTCAAAATTTGGCTCATTTTTCTTTCTTACATGCCGAGGAATGAGGTTCCAAGTGGTCGCGTTTCTTTTCTTATATTACCGAGTTGGCATTCCATTCGGAAAAAGTCGCTTCAAACGTCTCAATTTCGAAAAATAGTACATTATAACACAAGGACGAAAAATCTTTTTCTGACGAGTGAGTTTTGCAGTGAGCTTTTTCTGTGAGTTTGCAGCCCGAGCCGAAGGCGAGGACTGCAATCACACGAGTCAGAAAAGATTTTTCGTACGCGTGTTATACGAAATTTTATATTACGAGGTGCGGAAATGGGGGTTTTGTGTACGCGAAGCGTAGGCAAAACGTCCATTTACGTACCACGTGATATAAAAAAAAATTTTCATTTTTTATACCTCCGAAAGGCAATGTCCGTTTTGCACCAAAATTTTTTTTTCCGAAATTCGAGAAACAACAACTAGAAATCAATTTTGGGACTCAAATATAGTCGAAAGACCATATGCTCATCGATTAAATTGGCTTAAATCGTTAACATGTCCATTTTGCCCCATGGTCCCCTAAATGATTGAAAAAAATTCTGAAAAAAATTCAGCGAAAAAAAAATAGGAAAGTAAAAAAGTTTCCTATCTCGACACGTTATGCCGAGACTGTGTGATCTTCCTCAATACTAATAAATTTAAATTATTATAAATCAAAATTATAAATTATTATAAAGAAAAATAATTGTCGCTAATCAAGATTTTTTTTACTCCTGTAACAAAGTTGGTAATTATCGGCTTTTTTCAAAAAGAAGTGAAATCAATCGGAAAAAACTTTGAAAAAGTAAAAAAAGATCGCCAAGTATTAAAAGATCGCGACCTTAATCATAAAGTAACCATTCTACATTTTTTTTTGTTATTACATTTAAATTTACCTCCTAATATTCTTGAAAAAAAAAATGAAATCATTCCAACGTAGCCAAGAATGGTGAATGGGTTTCTGCATGGACTCATGTACATCTTGAACGGTACCTGCTAAAGGTTAAAAAGAAAACGAAAAAACAATTAAATATATAAGCGCAAATACCCGTACAAATGCACGCATTGTATCTACACGCATGTACCGCACAAATTCACTGCAAATATTACACATAAACTTGGCGTGCATGGTTTTGAAATGTAAGCTCGGCGAAGGAACGCTCCATCGATCTGTACATTGGGCGAATTTAAATATTCGTCCACGCATGATTTTTCATTTACTCGTCTGTTCGATTATTCGTTCGTCGAAACCATTTATTCATGTAGCTGTTGTAGCCTATCTAATCGTCCGTCCATACGTTCAAAAAATGAGAGTACGGTCGAACGGTTAAATAGGATCAAAATTAAGACATATAAACGGTTCAAATTCCGTGCGTACTTCTTTTTTCATTTCTTTTATTTATACGATTTAACTCTTCATCGATCTGATCCATTCATCGTTTGATCGATTCAATCATCCGATTTGTTCATTGATATAAACCGTTCAACTATCACCTACTCACCCATTTCATTCATCCATCTTTTCAGTTCATCTTATTTGATTATCCAGTCGTCTTTTCGTGAATTTCATCTATAGTTACTAGTCATTTATTTAGTCCATCAAATTATCAAGTGGGACTTTCGCGTTTTATCCAGGGATCAAACTTCTTTTACTATTGATAGAAGAACTGATTAAGTATCGAATTGGATAGTATACATATTCCATTAACTGTGTCTTCCCGAGCGCACATTTCAAAACCATGCACGCCAAGTTTATGTGTAATATTTGCAGTGAATTTGTGCGGTACATGCGTGTAGATACAATGCGTGCATTTGTACGGGTATTTGCGCTTATATATTTAATTGTTTTTTCGTTTTCTTTTTAACCTTTAGCAGGTACCGTTCAAGATGTACATGAGTCCATGCAGAAACCCATTCACCATTCTTGGCTACGTTGGAATGATTTCATTTTTTTTTTTTTTTTTCAAGAATATTAGGAGGTAAATTTAAATGTAATAACAAAAAAAATGTAGAATGGTTACTTTATGATTAAGGTCGCGATCTTTTAATACTTGGCGATCTTTTTTTACTTTTTCAAAGTTTTTTCCGATTTTACTTAATCTTCACAACACCTTATTCAAGAAGCCCTTGGAAGAATGAGAGCGGAATAAATGTGACGCCACCTAACCAAGAGCATACCACAACATCCAAAAAGAAAATTGATAAAAAATAAATGTTATGTTTAGTTAACGGATTCGGGTGTTCTCAAATATACAGATACCCCGATTCGATTGATGCAGTCACAAAAAATCATTTCCGTGCAGCATACGATTAGTCCGATGTTTCATTCGGTGAGCCCGACATCAGTGAACCGACCGAAGCGGATTTTTGTATGTATATTTGAAAACGCCAGAATCTGTTAACTCAAAATAACCTTTATTTTTTATCAATTTCCTTATATAAGTGTTGCAGCATACTCTTAGCCGGGTAGCGTCACATTAATTTCGCTCTCAATCTTCTAGGAACTTCTTAAATAAGGTATTGTGATACCGTTGATAGAAATTATGTCATATCCACGTATGTTATATTCAATGTCAGTTTTCTACCTTAAGGATGTGTTGAAGCCTTCCATAACAGGCTTGGTTGATACAATCATGTGTAGCAAATGACTTTCAATTCGTAATAAAAACTTTAAATATGCCATTGATATTAGCGCTTAATGTCGCCGCTCTCCTAACACTTCTCTGGTAAGATCAGGTGATCGATAGGTGATCTGCGCTTTTCTATCGATCAACACCATCGAACCTCGAAGATGCTCAAGATATCTTGCTCTCAAAAAATAGGTTATTACATGTATGTTGGAATAATGCATGGGTCTGTTGTATTCTGTTTCTTCATGAATTTATTTTTGTGTTGCAATGGATGAATGCGTGTGGTTATTGTGTTTTTTATCTTTTCTTATACATTTAATTTTTGATTGGACCTTCTATGAAACAGTCACATGATAAGGGATGAAATGTTCCATATGATATTAGAAATATTCACGAAAAGTCGATACTATTCTATTATTATCGAGACGAACGAAAAGATGGAAGATTAACAATACTCGTAAGGGAATTGAAATTAATACACATGCTTTATTTCCTTTTATGTCGGATAAATTATCTCATTACCACAAAATATATAAAAAATATATACTGCTTTTCTCGTGTATCATCGTAGAGCAGGATTCTTCTATACGATTTTATGTATATAAAAACATGAGGGTGTTTCGTTCCAGGGAAACTTTTTTATCTTCATTCATTCATAATTTCAGTGTTTGTTGAATGGTTGATTAAATTTGTTTAAATGGAATGAATAGAACTCAGGAAATTAATCATGTTTACTACGGCACGGTGCCTGGTCATAAAGCGGGATATGGTGCATAGAGTTCGAGGCTCGTTGTAAGATTATTTCATAGATATACAAAAATCTTTTGCTTCAGCTTTGGGTAAACAAGGTCATTTTTCTGAAAGAAAAAAAAATCATTAACTCGATAGAATTCTTTCATTTTCATTGTTAACATACGACATGTTGTCCTCCATGTAACGTAATGTGTGACGTTTGATTCGTATCTAGTCGGAATATTTTTAAGATGGCCAGAAATAATACTTTGTGGTTATAAAATTTGGTTTTTAATATCCTCCAATTTATTGAGCATAAGTTTGCAGTATTCTTTATCATGAACGAGTTGATTAGTAACATACCTATGCGTCATCTTGTTGTTTTTGTGATGCAATGTGTTTTGTGCTAATAGAGGATTGAGATTATTAGCTCGAGTGGAAAATAACGAACGCCATACTTTGAATAAAACTCCTTTCGGCCTCTCTTCACCCGTAATTTTTTCGTAAGCATTGTCGAATGCCTTCCGTAGTTTTTTATACGGAAACACAAATAATTTATCATGTACCAACAAATGTCTATTACGTCGCTCATCTTCGACAAATGCAGAAAGTATTTGAGCGGTTTTATTTCCCACGCACAAAGTCATAATGCCAGTTTTCGAATTTATTATCGTTTCATTTTTTGTTATCAGGTCATCGACATTCATCAATGATAAATTATAAATTTCCCCCATGCGTTTTCCAGTATTGTATAGCAAAATAATGAATAGATATAACTCGATTTCAATTGTATACGCTATCGTAGTATTTGATAAATAAGTCATGAGGTCGCGTAGAAATTTTGTATAAATTTTTTCGGCCTTGACGACTTCAATAAAATTTTGTTGGCTTAACGAAAATGAAGTAATGTACGTATCTTTTAAATCATATACAGTTCCATCGTCACTGAAAAATTTTTTATTTGTATCCAATCCGTTGTTCATTTTCATAGCTTGATTGTATACATGTCTAATTAAACTATCGTTAAACGGTTTTCTCCAAAAATTTGGTTGATCGTTTTTTGAATTGTTTTTATTTTCTTTATTTCTATTAGCCAACATTTTATATAAATATGCTTTACGAACTCCCAACGATGCTTCCGGTAAATTGAATAACTTGTTGTGTCGTTTTCTCAAAAACCTAAATAAAGTATGAATGACACTAATACAATAACTTAATTTTTTACCTTCTTGAATGAATTGAATTATTAACTGTTTAAAACTATCTAACGATTCACCTTGCTCGATAATTTGCGGTAAATATTTTAAATGAGTCTGTATTACTCTTTTCCGGCCAATTTTATATGTCCTTTGAAATAAAAAATCTGTCAATTTTACCGGAGCTGTATAATCGGAGGCTTCTGATTTTACATTATATTTTACGTTATCATTCATGTCCATTTCAATTAATCCAGCCTTATATTTAGAAATTTCCTGAATTCTTCTTGAAATGCAGTGGATTGTTTATCAACGTCGTCATCACTACCGCTAGCAAAACCTACGATTCCTTCGGTTTTAAAGTCGACGTCGACCACATTAATTTTATTTCCCACATTTATGTATTTATTATCGGCTTCATTATCAAATGATGTGGTGCTAGTATCCATTTTATCTTGAGTCGTGGACATTGATTGGTCAGCTATTCCACTGTCGATCTCTTCATCATCACTGAATGTTATGTCCTCATAATCTTCCTCACCACTACATTGAACGGTTGGTGTAACCACGTCGTTCTCCATACTCACGGATTTATTGTCCATTGTCGAACTATTCGTCTTAACTAATGTCGATAGCAAATTACTTTTATTCACTTTTTTATCAAGATTGTACAGATATTTCAAAGAGCTTTTATCCGAATTTTTTTGTTGACTAAATAAAGTATTTCCATACATCGAGAATAATGATTTAACATAATCATATAATATTTTTACGAAAATATGCGTTTTTTGTTCATTTTGTAAAATAGCACGACAATCTAGAGTGTTCTCAGGTCTAATATCATTCAATATATCCTTTATCAAGCCAGGGTGAAGCGTAATGTAATTTTCAAAAAATTCAATTGTGCTACTTTTCAAAAATGAAACGACTATATTTTTGTGATTAACATTTTTAGTTATGGTAGCTAATACATGTAATGCTAAATCGAGTTCTAGCATACTGTCGTGACAATATTTCAAAATTTTATACATATTTTTATTTTTTTTATTATAAATGTAAAATTTTTTCAACCTCTCGGGCAAGTAAACGCTCGAGAAAATTTCATCGTCGTTCACAATATTGACTATAGCCAGATATTCGTTAAACATTATTTCTGATTCGTCATCATTCTTATTCGATCCCAAATTTTTTTCCTCTACGATATTATACACATCGTTCAAATCTTGTAACAAAATGTTGTCATTTTCATTCTCCATTGTGTAGGTGGCAGACTTCTAAATATCTCAACTCATAAATATAACAGCTAATAATATTCATGCGCTTATAAAATAATTCCATAACCACAAGCATACGTTTGAATCTAAACGCAACTCATAAATATAACAGCTAATAATATTCATGCGCTTATAAAATAATTCCATAACCACAAGCATACGTTTGAATCTAAACGTTGTTGATGAAAAAATATTTTTTGGAAATCATCCAATAACTTTACATCGTTGTACCATATACTATTGTCATTTCTAATAGAGAATCCGTTCCATTCTATCGAAGATATGAACGACGCGTGACCTAAAAGAGGAACATTCGTTGCACAATCACTCATTTGTTTCATCACGTTGCCTACTTCCGAAAATATCTTAGAAAAATTGGGACGGGTGTAATTATTCGATAAAGATGTAGTTTTGTCTAATGTTAACATTTTTTCCAAAATCAATTCGTAATGTGAAAGTGAACCTTTCGCACCGCTCATACAAATAGCAAATAACGTTTTATTCATCAAATCTGACGTCAAAAAAAATTTGTTCGGTAAGTGCTCCCGATAGAGATCGTTTTTCTCACCATTGTATAATCCTACTACTTGATCATTAACGTACGTATAAAAGTCATAAGCCTCTTTTGATCCATACAGATTATAAATCAACAGTAATGCACATTTTAATATTTGTGCTGTTGGTTCAACATCAGAAAAGTTAAATGTTTGCGGGTAACTAGCAATTAAATTGTACAACACATTTGAATTGGCTGAATCACAAAACCAGAATAATGTTAATACACTTTTAACAGATTTGTACAAAGAAAAATATTTGTGTGATTCTGGTAATGTACGACGATACATGTTTAATATATGCATTTCCGTGAATGTTATACGCGTGTCATGAAACGGAATATACATATTATATTCTGGTGATATCTGCAAACAACATTCTGCAGCCGCGACGCTATTTGATATCCAACTAATACCTTCTTCGTCGCCATCGAAGTCTGCATTTTGTTTTACAATAATACCCGGTGATATATAACAATTGTCAGTCATTGCGAAAGCAATTTTATTGATATAATTGATGGAACATATATTAATGACCGGATCGCGTTTAATCAACAACGACATTGTCTCACTCACATCATGAAATTTTTCTTTTTGCATGTTCGAAGTATCAGTTAAATCAAACAAATTACCAAAATTAACAATATCCGGCATCTGCATGGTACATGCCCAATTAATCGGTACAATCAATTCGGTTGGATGTAAATCAAATCGTAATAAAATTTGTGCCCGATTGGACATTATTCGAGGTGATAAGAATTTTCGTCGCATTTCACTTTTATTACCTTGCAATTGCGACTTGATGGTGCCGTTCTTTAACGGAATTGATTGGATATCCCGTATTGAAACAGGACTTAAAGTATTTAGAATATATACTAAATTATGAATTGAAGAAAATATATTGTTCATGTTCTTAGATTTTAATAAATGAAAATACAATTTCAGTTGAGAATTAAAAACAGGATATTCGTCTAATAAAAAATGTATCGATGACAGAGTGAGTATTTCTCTAGATAAAATGTACCATAAGTTTGGATAATGGAGATAATCCCCCAATTTAATTTTATTCGCAACAATTTTGCGGGAAACAAACTTTGTTTCAAGAATTCCGATACAAAGACAGTTATATTTTTGGAATATACCATTCAATTCATGAATCTTGTTGAATTTAATTGCATCGTTTAATATTTTAGAGAAAAAATTAAGAAAATCTTGATATTTATTTGAGTATCCAAACAATTTCAATAAACTGATCAAAAATGCTTGTTTGTCATATTCCAAAATTTTTTTGAATCTTTGAATCGAGTTTTGCGATTGTTGAACCAATGACGGTATTATGAGACATTTATTCTTCTCGTAGGAGTGGAATTGGTCTACTGTCCAGCATCCAGTAGTCGGAGGTTTCTTCACCTTGTAATAATAAGGGAAGTTTGTACTCACAAAGTAAGCGTGAATTTTTTTCTGCAATTGAATAATTTTCTTTATCCGTTTCATTTTGGACAAGTTGGTGCTCTTTCCATCGAAGAAGCTCTTTTTCATTAGCCACCAACTGCTCAGGATATCGATCATTTCAGAATTTTTGACACTGAACCATCCTTTATGCTTGGCATACTTCTTGTCAATGTTAACGATTTTATATTTCCTGAAAAGAATATATTTTTTTGTATAATAGCACGGAATAACTCAAACGTTAATGGAGTGCGGCCAGCCGCCTCATGAACAAGCGAATATTGTGAATTTTACTCATAATATTCGATGTGGCCAGCCACGCATTAACCGCTCATTTATCCTGGAAAAGAATTATCCGATCTAGGATAATTCCGTGGCCACACTGTGAATAGCCCCGGTTCAGCCAAATAAAAGTGAACAAACTACTGTGGCAAAACATTGGTTGGCCAGAATCATAAGAACGGACTATGGAACTTTGGTCCATACTCACATTTCAGATTCGAGGGCTACTGATCGTGTTACTTCGTGGAAATCCAATGAAACTCTGGTGGATTTCATACGATTCACCGAATATTTAAGCTCTGTCTAGTTGTTGACAGTGCCACTAGTGTGCGATCTCGGAAACACTTTTTGCAGGTGACGATATGACATGGGATATTTGTGCGGACATGATATTATGACATGTGATATTTATGTGGTGGGTTGTGTGACGTTGATGCAAATGATATTTTTGTAGTGTGTGACATTTTTGGTCGTGATATTTTAGCGTATGATGTTATTGCCTATGATATTATTACGGTGATAATTTCGCTTGTGATATTTTTGTATGTGATGTTATAGTATGATATTTTTGTAGTGTGATATTCTGACGTGGAACCTTTATTTGTAATTCGGAGTATTCAATTCTACGGGACGCATCAGAAACTTGAAAAAGTTCTGAAGAATCAAAAAAATTATCATCTACGTTGAGTCCAGCACTAAAAATTATGATATCAATTCGAGGACAATTATTTTATTAGTAATTTGCAATTTTAACGTAATGAAATTATGTTCTTATAAGAGTTGAGAATACTCGTCCGGCTCAGAACGTTTTATCGAAATTGCTAAAAAATCAACAACCATGAAAAACCCGAAAATCTTGCTTTCCTACAATTAGAACGATACCAACTCATTTTTTCAAAACATATTCTGGCCCAAGGAATAGTGAGGTCATGAGTTACTTTTTGACAGCAGAAACTTATAAGGAATCTTCCTGCCCATGACTTTTTGATAAAATGGCTAATCCAAAAAATACACATCGAAGCGGAAGTCATTTGTTACTTTATGGTGGTAGAGACTTATAAGAAAATCGACTCGTCTCCGATTTTAAGGATCTCCTGATATTCACGACGTTTGACGTCGATTGGATCGGTACAATTATGTTTAAATACATGTTAAAAGTACTTGTGCGGCCCATCACTTTTTATTTAAATTGCTCATTCAAATGAAAATCCAAAAAGAAGTTAATTCGTGTATTCATTTCATGGAATAGTAATACTAGCCGCAACCGCGTCTCTCAATATAAGAACTAAATTTTCTTCGAATTCAAGGAAACGCTCGTTTCATACTCAACGTTTGACAATGATTTTAACCGGTTTAAATTGTGTCTATAAATCAACTCGAAAATTTTTTGGAATGCAACGTATTTTCAGTTTAATGTTCTCAGCAGTAGCATAGGTTGTTTCTTATACCGAATATAATTTATTTGCTAAAAGAAACGAAGAGTAAAAAATGCCGTAATTGCAATGTAATCTAGGGGAATATCCTCGATAATTTCTTAAAATGCGACTTATTATCACTTTCATGTTCTCAGCAATAGTATAGGTTAGTTCTTACACCGAATAGAATTCGTTCGCTGAAAGAAATGAGGAGTAAAAAATGTCGTCATTGCAATATAATCTGAGGGGTTATCCTAGATGATTAGAAATTTTTATTGTGCGAAGCGCATTTTTTCATGGATGCACAATAAAATCCCTTGTATATTACAGGAAAGTTCCATTATATTTTTTTACAATTGGTACAATTAAGTTAAAATACCTGAAGGTATTTTTCTCAATTCCCTGATTTTTATTCCCCTGATTCAAGAGCCCTGATTTTTATTTGAATGAGCAATTTGAATAAAAAGTGATGGGCCGGACAAGTACTTTTAACACGTATTTGAACATATTTGTACCGATCGAATCGACGTCGAATGTTGTGAATGATATCAGGGGATTCTTAAAGTCGGAGACGAATTGATTTTTTTATAAGTCTCTACCACCATAAAGTAACAAATGACTTCCGCTTCGATGTGTATTTTTTGGATTAGCCATTTTATCAAAAAGTCATGGGCAGGAAGATTCCTTATAAGTTTCTGCTGTCAAAAAGTAACTCATGACCTCACTATTCCTTGGGCCAGAATATGTTTTGAAAAAATGAGTTGGTATCGTTCTAATTGTAGGAAAGCAAGATTTTCGGGTTTTTCATGGTTGTTGATTTTTTAGCAATTTCGATAAAACGTTCTGAGCCGGACGAGTATTCTCAACTCTTATAAGAACATAATTTCATTACGTTAAAATTGCAAATTACTAATAAAATAATTGTCCTCGAATTGATATCATAATTTTTAGTGCTGGACTCAACGTAGATGATAATTTTTTTGATTCTTCAGAACTTTTTCAAGTTTCT
The DNA here is from genome assembly GCA_037576405.1 of Campoplex capitator. Lineage (NCBI taxonomy): Eukaryota > Metazoa > Arthropoda > Insecta > Hymenoptera > Ichneumonidae > Campoplex > Campoplex capitator. The sequence goes on along the minus strand of JARBWI010000616.1, from coordinate 118,795 downwards.
GATGCGTCCCGTAGAATTGAATACTCCGAATTACAAATAAATACTTGGCCTCGAGTTGATATCATAAATTTTAGTACTGCCCATAACTTGGTAACTTTTTTGATTCATAAAAACTGTTTCAAGTTCTTGATCCGTCCGATAGGAATAAATATTCCGAATTACCAATAAATACGTAACTTGGATGGAAACTTTTTCAATGCATTCAGTCATTCCTTCTTTATAATAAGATGAGAAGAATAGGGCATCGGTTTTTAAAATGTTTTCAAGCGAGATTTTTTGGTTATTTACGTCTGCAATGTTTTCGAGTGGTGTATTTAAGATTTTCTCACGTTTTATTTGAATTTTTTTTCCACTTTACAGAATAACTACAGATTTGTAATTTTTTTTTTTTAATTATGTTTTTTGCTGATTTGTGAGACTTTTTTCAATTGTTTTGAAATTATTCTCAGTAAGGTTCATGATTTTTTTTATGAAATTTTTTTTAACACTTTTTTGATATCAGGAAACAAGGGATCATCAATGTACTTGTCCCGACCTTTTTTTTCCCGAGGGGAATTTTTGGGTTTGATATCACGGCTTTTTTCTCCAAAATTTTTCAACTTTTTTTGATGGCTATAAGATTTTGGTTCAAATTTCTATGGGTAATTTCGTTAGTACATTTTTAAATATTCTATGCTCATAGTACAGATATGCCTAACTCAAAAATTGTATATTGCGAACTTTTTTCCGCACCGCCACAGGGGTAGAGTTCCAGGCGCGTTTTTTTTTAACATAGTATTTCCAAGAGGCCCAATTCACATCTCATCGTTTGCAAATTCGTTGCTAGTTCATCCGTAGTTGGACCGTCTTCATTTCTTCATTTTGAACGTGTTGGAATTTTTTCAGATGTTTTTCGAATTTTTTTATCCAACGATGTTTATTTCGAATTCGGGATTGGATTGAAATATTATGAGGGATAAAAGTTCTATATTTCGGTTTCGAGAGGTTTTAAATTTTTGTAGACTAATTTCATCTCTTACCGATTAAACTTTTGTCTCGTCGAATAAACCGTCTGTGATACTCGGCACTTTTTCGACTATACGCGGCATCCTTTCAACGAGTCTCTCGAAAATATACGGCGACTTCCCTTCATTAATTCTTTCACGACACAAGTTCAATCAGTAAGTGGAGAAACTAGGCTTTGAAAATCCAAAACCTTTTCAAATTGAAATATAAAACTTTTATCCCCCATAATATTTCAATTAAATCCCAAATTCGAAATAAACATCGTCGGATTAAAAAATTCGAAAAAAATTCCAACGAGTTTGAAATAAAGAAATAAAACTTCTTGTACTTGAACTTCTGGTAAAAAAACCCATAGTTTTCGAATTACGGAAATTGACATACCTGGAGTTCGACTAGAATTAATGAAACAAAAAATTTCTGAAAAAAGTCTAGTGCTGGCTAGAACAATCTTGGAGGCAACTTTTCACTCCTCCTCTGAGATTTTTTTCTACATGTGATAGTTTTCGTGTTACGCAGGAATTTCTGAATTTCGTCTTTTTTCGCAAAAAACATGATAACTTTTTTTGAAAGAAGAAAAAAACGGAGTTGAAACTTAATCTTTGCCTTTTTTAAATCCGGTCAAAGAAATTCGAAAAATAAAATTCTACTGAAAACGCGGTCGCTCTGTAAAAGAGAAAAATAAGACGAAAAATGGTCGTTTTCAAAATGACGTACTAGTCGTAAAAAAAATCGCAAAAATTTTTCAAAAAAAGCAAATTGAAATGGGTTTCTTCTTTTTTAAAATTCCGTTCATTAAATTCATTCATCTACATTATCGACGGAATAACACGAAAAAGAGTGTAGGGACTTTTTCAGACTTTTGTCCGCAAACTTTCCGACGGTAGTGTACATTTTGATACTTATAGAAAAAAAGCAGAGGGAGACTTTTCAAAACTACTTTTTGAATTTAATATGCCAGAACTAAAAAGGGAGAGCAAAAAATACAGCGCACTTCAAGCTCAACGGAAATGAGTAGCCAAAGACTTTTGTAATAAATTTTTCAATTCATATGACATAGTCGGAGTCAAAAAGTGGAAATACTTGGCACACAAGCCGCTTCACAGAAATGTCCAAGTTTGTAGGTATCCGCTGTATTCCAATGAATTTCATTTTGATACCATCAGAAACAGAGCATCCAACAACTTTCTGAATTAGCTTTTTTAAATATATTATGAGAAAAGTAAAGTTGAAAAGAGTAAAAAGCATAGTGCACTTTAGAACCAACAAAATTTCAAAGTTTCTTATGTATTTTTCTTAAGATATTTGAGACAAAAATTCTGATTTCATCCAAAAATGAGCAGCGGAAGACTTTTTACAATAAATTTTCCAATCCATATTGCTAAAATTAGTATGAAAAAGTTAAAATCTATGTCGATTCATATGTGAGCAAAAAATTTCCAAAGTTGGCAGGTGTCCGCTGCATTCCAATTATCTATTTTTTGATACTAATAGAATTAAGACAGCAGAAAACCATTTGAAACAACTTTTTTCAATTCTTCAGTACTAAAGAGGAAAAGCAAAAATCACAGCGTACTTCAAGTCCATTAGAATTCAAAACTTTTTCAGGCATTGATGGGGTTTCAAAGACAGCAATTTAGATCCTAGCTGTTCAAGAACAAGCCGCTGAAGACTTTTATGACAAGTTTTCCAATTCATATGTCACAGTTGGAGCCGAAGAGTGCAAATACTTGGTACACATGTCGCTTCACAGAAATTCCAAAGTTTATAGGTATCCGCTGCATACCAATGATACAAATTTTGATCCTACTGAAGAAAAAGTACCCGATGACTTCCTGAAATCTTCTTTTCGAATTCATTATGACACATATGTCAAAAAGGAAAGTGAATGAATATTGTGCACATTGGGTCGAACGAAATTCAGTCATTTCTGTTGTTTCTGTGACTATTCGCAGATAAAATTTTGAGCGCATCGAAAAGTAAGCAGCCCTAGACTTTTTATTATGAATTTATCAACCAATAATGCTACAATAAGAGATGAAAAGTGGAAAGACTCAACGTACACGTCACTTTATAAAGTTGTGAAACTTTGTAGGTGCTCGCTCCATCTCACCGATACCAATTCTGATACTATCAGAAAAAATGCACCCGAAGACTTTTCAAAGCAACTTTTTGAATTCATTATAAACAACCGGAGCGGAAAGTGAATAACTTAGCATACACTGATCCCAAAATATTTCTTAAAGTTCGGGTGTATCCATTAGGTCACAATGAGAAACATTTTAATCCTGTCAATTAATGAGCAACTAAAGACTTTTTGTAACAAATCTTTTAACTTATGTTGCCGCAGTGGAAGCGAAGAAGTAGCGAACACATTTTAATTCCAACAAACTGGCGAAACTTGGCATTCGTACACTGCGTATCGATGCGAAAATAAATGGACTAAAGGGCACGACCAAATTGAGTAAAAAAAAATATGACAGCTCAATAGATAATGATGACACAATGAATCTAATCAGCACACATTTATTATGATTTTTTATTTGAATTCATCAATAAATCAATACATATATACAATAATTGCGTATTCCCGGAATGAAATTTCTGACTCCAAGTTATAGGTTATTTATCGCCTAGATTTATCGCAGCTGGGTAATAAAAACGCTTTTAAATATTTATGACACTTGAATAACTTTTTTGATGTTTATTATGTACGCCTGGTTTTCTTAATATTATGACACCACACTACCAATTTTAATGAAATAAATAGATATTATGCACTTCATTAGACGATGAACGTTTTTTTTCATTCATCCGGCACTTCGTTATATGTCGAAACTCAGTTTGTTTATACCATCAAAAATATATAAATATATATTTTTAATAAAAACACTTCACGAAAGAAAATGACGAAATTAACTAATTCACCACGAATATATTTAGCACACGGTACACACATCCCGAACTTTGCACTGTCAAAACAATTATTTTACATATAGCCGATCACACTTTTTTTGGTTATAGCGGCGAGGTGTGAGTCTGCGACACCGCCGTGAAGTTAGCCCCGAGGACATGAGGCCTTTGATGGTGTTGTATACCGACACGTCAAATACTTGAATGTGTTAGTAGTTTTTGCATAATGTTGACCCTGTGCAAAGTTTTTTCTCAGCTAATATGCCACGAATCATGCTGATTTCGGGCTCAATAGATAGGGAATTTCCTAATTGATCTCCAGTTCAATTTGCAAAGCATCAAATGACTCCTGAGCTTCGTAATTAAACGAAATGACATGCCAAATTTACCCCCACCACCGCGAATCGTTTTATTCAGAGAAAGTATAGTCTCGGCGAGCCTCGGGCCAGCAGACGACAGAGCTGTCAATGTACTTGTCCCGAGACTCTACCGAGTCTCTTGATATAAATTTGATTTTTTTTTCTGGAGGCTGAAGACATCGATGTGCATTCAAAGGAACTGGTTCGTATGTTTTCAGTGCAGCATCTTGCAAATTTCTCCATTTGCACGGTTTGTCAGTGCAAGAGATAGTTCCAATTTTATTTTCATCATTTCTAAAATGAAAGTAGTAAAATTGTTATGGAATTGCTTCTCAAAATCCACTATTTTTTAAGTATATTAAACGTCCAAATTTCATGCTGGGCGTGAAAATTTTGAAGGCTGTCAATTTTTTAGGTTAGCTTTCATCTTACCGGTAGCAATAAAGGAGAGTTGCGATTATGTGCTTGCACTTCTCACTTTGCCCTGCCTTACACGAACACTGCACCATCATTATATTTCCATTTTTCTGCAGTTTGCCATTTATTTCGTGCGGTGGACCACGTATGCAAGATGTTTGCAAACACAAAGCTGCGAAACTTATCTGATCACTTGACTCACTTTCATAGTTTAAACCACATTTTATGATGTGATTTGCAGCTAACACCCGTTCTCCTTCTACAAAATTACGTTGAGCAGGATTTGTACCTGCCCAATCACAAATATTTTCTAAGCTAAGGAACATTTTGCCGGAAAATGAATGTGGCCCATGTGTTTTGATATGTCACTGGAACTTTTCTGCGCCATTTTGAATAGGCCCCGCCCACATGTTGGATCCCAATTGATATATTCGAATGAAAAATCATAATAATAAATGTGTGCTGATTATATAATTATTGTTTCATCATTATGTATTGAGCTGTCATATTTTTTAACTCCCGACTGCCCGCAGGGCAAAAAAAGACGGGAGTTATCTTTACTCAATTTGGTCGTGCTCTTTGGTCCATTTATTTCCGCATCGACACGCAGTGTACGATGTCAAGTTTCACCAGTGTGCTGGAAAATGTGTTTGCTGTGCAATTATACTTCTTCGCTTCTACTGCGGCAACATAAGTTGAAAGTATTGTTACAAAAAGACTTTATAAGTTGCTCGTTAATTGACAGGATTAAAATGTTTCTCATTGTGACCTAATGGATACACCCGAACTTTAAGAAATGTTTTGGGATCAGTGTATGCTAAGTTATTCACTTTTCGCTCCGGTTGTGTAAAATAAATTCAAAAAGTTGTTTCGAAAAGTCTTCGGGTGCATTTTTTCTGATAGTATCAGAATTGGTATCGGTGAGATGGAGCGAGCACCTACAAAGTTTCACAACTTTATAAAGCGACGTGTACGTTGAGTCTTTCCACTTTTCATTTCTTATTGTAGCATTATTGGTTGATAAATTCATAATAAAAAGTCTATGGCTGCTTACTTTTTGTTGCGCTCAAAATTTTATCTGTGAATAGCCTCGGAAACAACAGAAATTACTGAATTTCTTTCGACCCAATGTGCACAATATTTATTCACTTTTCTGTTCTACATGTGTCATAATGAATTTGAAAAGAAGATTTCAGGAAGTCATCGGGTACTTTCTTGCAGTAGGATCAAAATTTGTATCATTGGTATGCAGCGGATACCTATAAACTTTGGAATTTCTGTCAAGCGACATAATTACCAAGTATTTTTATTCTCCGGGTCCAACGGTGATATATGAATTGGAAAACTTGTCATAAAAGTCTTCAGCGGCTTGTTCTTGAACAGCTAGGATCTAAATTGCTGTCTTTGTAACCCCATCAATGCCTCAAAAAGTTTTGAATTCTGTTGGACTTGAAGTACGCTGTGGTTTTTGCTTTTCCTCTTTAGTACTGGCATGAAGAATTGAAATGATGTTTTGTGAATTTTCTCCGCATATTTTCGAATCAACATCTATTTTAAAGTAATTACTTGTCCTCGTCGATGAAACAACACGAGATTCCGTCCAATCCGTTTTTAAATAAATAAATAAATTGAATGAATAAGTAAAACTGATGTGGCGATAACAAATTTGAGCGTATACAGATTCGGAGAGTTACGCATGCTTTTGGGGGGACGAAACGAAAAGAAACAACGCGGTAATAACATCCGCGTATATATATAAATGGAATGTAAAAAATATATCGAGAGTATGGGAGTTGGCGAATTTTGATCTATGCACATGGTGAATCGTGCGTATTTTTCATTTATCGACGTTATGCATCTCTCGATCCGCGAGCCAGATGAAATACAAAAATAGACGAGATGAGGCTTCGGCATAAATTCTCGGATGGGCGTTATGAAATATGTTGCGGTCATATCGGGAAGCATTCCATGACAAATCGATAAGAGTGATTTTCATTCACATATAAATCTGCAACGAGAGCTTCGGCAAAAGAGAGAGAGGGAGAACGAGTGAGAAAGGAAAAGAAGGGGAGAGAAATGGGGAATAACTGCTGGTTGTACGAGCAACGTGCTCGCTCTTTTCCAGATGGATTTGGCTTGCTAATTCACTCGGTTACGAACATTCGAGTCAGGCTAGTGTTCGTCCCCCGTTTAGGCCCCCCCATGTGATACAATCTTCTCTCCTTCTTTTTCTCAATCACCAGATTTCGCGAATCCAGCTCACGCTCCGCTAAAAATAAGCGACAGAGAAAGAGAGAGAGAGAGAGAGAGAGAGGAAAAAAAATGCTCGTTGGGTTACGCGCGAGACGGCACGACGCGACTAAACCAAGTTTTGGCATTTCTGCCAACTTCCCAGGACTGCACTTTTCCGCACTCTTTCGTCCTTCTCGCTTCTCTCTCTCTCTCTCTCTCTCTCTCTTGCGCTTTCCATCACACCCTCTTATTCAAGTGTTGTCGACGGAATGTTTCTAGCAAAAAAAAAAAAAAAACAACCGAGAGGCACGAGATCTAACAGAGGTAGCCGAAAAAATGTAGGATTTTCAACATTCTTTTACCTGCGCTTTTATATCTACGTGTTTCAACACAACGTTTAAAAAAAAAAAAAAACTACTCAATTTTTTCGAACCAAACATTCTCTGAAGTTTTGCTTGAAAAATGAAAAAAAGGAATAAAAACCACTCTATTTAATCTCGTTTTCCGGCTTTTTCAATGGCAGAATCACGTTGAAGGTCGTCAACGAGTGTTCCCGCATCGATCGACCTGATGAACGAGGACGTTGACGTTACCGTATCGTGATTCGGTTTGACACTGCTCCAGAATCTCAACGGCAACGAGACTAATGTTTCGAGTTTTAAGAAAAATGGATGAATGCTTCCATTAGTCGATATATATGCAACGATAAAATCGTAAAAACAAAAAAAAAGTAGATGGAAACGGCAGCGATGGTCATGTAATAGAGCGAGGAGCCTGCGACTACGTAATCGAACAGTGAAAATGGTCGGTTATTGTCAGACCGATCGGCAACACTTCCCAGCAGCAGAGCAACGAGAGAAAAGCGTGTGCGCGCGGGAGAGATGCAGTTTACGCAGTGAAGAGCTATTGCCAACGGTTACTAACGGACGTACACTCGTACGGAACAAAATTCAATTACTATTGGACGATTCGGTATGCGTCGATCATTTCCGTCAAATGGACCGGCGCCGAGATCCAATATAACACGCGAGAGGTTACACTTTTTTGGACTCGTATATAACATTGTCCCACATTCGATCGAATGTGTGCGTCTATTCACGGATATATACTGGGAAATATAGGCTTCGCGTCGTCAAGAGAAACAATAATGCACGTGTTTTCCATTTTTTATAAAGCAAAACCGAACTATTTGATCTGGTGAAAAAAAATTGTTTCAAATAATCACAGTCGATGTTATGAAAGTTGAAATTCCCTGTAAAGCTCTTGGAATTATTTTCAATTTGAATTGAAAAAATAAAATAAATTTCAGTTTAATAACTTTTCTGTACCCATTCAGTCTCTTACCGATATAAACATTTTATGAAAAAGAAATTATGTATTTTTAATGAAAATGATGCACGTTCATGAAAATAAAAAATGTTTTGGAAAAACATAAAAACTCCCGACTGAAAAACTCCTTCACTTAAAAAAAACAGTATTAAACTTTAAAAAGTCTGAAATGAAAAAATAGATGTCGGGATTTTCGTCGGAAGATGTCTTTACTTCTTATTCAAATCCCGACGAAAATCCTGACATCTATTTTTTTATTTCAGACTTTTTAAAGTTTAATACTGTTTTTTATAAGTGAAGGAGTTTTTCAGTCGGGAGTTTTTATGTTTTTCCAAAACATTTTTTTATTTCACACTTTTTAAAGACAGACGCGACAGACGCGCGTCGGTTCGGATTGAAATTAGCAGCGCACAACGGTGTGAAGTTGGCGATAGTCGAGCATGACCTTATAAGGTCCCCTTTCGATATGGCAAAATGCGTTTGAATGTGAATATTTATGATTCCTAATTATTTCAGCGTGTTTGCAATAGAATTGAACGAACTATGTCTAAGAACACTGTCTGTCACATATGAAAAGTATATGCAAAAATTGGTCAAGACAGTTGTCACTGTTTCGGAGAAAAGTGGTGACAAAGAAATAGCCCCAATCAGCTGATCGCAGTGAAACGCATAACTCCCGTCTTTTTGCCCTGCGGGCAGTCGGGAGTTAAAAAGTTGTTTCAAATGGTTTTCTGCTGTCTTAGTTCTATTAGCATCAAATACTAGATAATTGGAATGCAGCGGACACCTATAAACTTCGGAAATTTTTTGCGACAAAGAATTGTCATAGATTTCAACTTTTTCTTTCTAATTTTAGCATTATGGATTGAAAAATTTATTATAAAAAGTCTTTCGCTGCTCATTTTTGGATAAAATAAGAATTTTTCTCTCAAAAATCTTGAGAAAAATACATAAAAAACTTTGAAATTTTGTTGGGTCTAAAGTGCACTATGCTTTACTCTTTTTCACTTTACTTTCCTCATAATATGTTTGAAAAAGTTGTTTCAGAAAGTTTTTGGATGCTCTCTGTTTCTGATGGTATCAAAATTCGATTCATTGGAATACAGCGGATACCTACAAACTTATACATTTCTGTGAAGCGGCCAAGTATTTCCACTTTTTGACTCCGACTATATGTCATATGAATTGAAAAATTTGATCCAAAAGTCTTCGGCTACTCATTTTTGTTGAGCTTGAAGTGCGCTGTGTTTCTTCACTTTCTTTCTTTAGTTCTGACCTATTACATTCGAAAAGCAGTTTTCAAAAGTTTTCTACTGCTTATTTTTGGGTAGAATCAAAATGTAGATAATTGGAATGCAGCGGATGACTGAAAACTTTAATAAAGTAATAAACTAAAAAATTTAATAAAGTCACATGTATGTACAGCATTTCTACTATTCATCATTGATTTTCTGTGCATTATGAATGTGAAATATGATCATAAAAAGTCATCGGAAGCAAAATTTTGGATGGAATACAAATTTTTGGCTTCAGAACACAATGGATATCTCCGAAATTTTCCAATTTTGTTAGACTGAGTGAACATTACGTTTTTTCACTCTTCGTCTTCTACTTTGGCAAAATAAATTCGAAAAATTTATTTCAGCAAGTCTTCGAGGGCTCTTTTTCTGATAGTGTGTCTGATAGTAGTTTATCATCATAATGCAACAGATGGCTATGGACTTCAAAAATTTTGTAAAGTGACATGAAGTTTCCATGCAAGTGTTCCTTGATTGGCTTCGATTTGGCATGATGAAATGAAACATTCAAGTTTGAAAAGTTTTTTTCCATGGTCGCTCTGGTTCTGATTGCGTTAAAAGGGTCTAGCCGGGCTCCAATTATTTGACAGATTCATCACCAAAAAAAGGAAGCTTCTAAAAATTTATAGTTGTCTATATTCATTTCCAGCGTTTCTATCTCAAAAAATAGTGTTTTTTCCAACCACGTTTTCCTCGCCTTTCCGAGCGCTTCGGCGGCACTTTTAACTCTTAGGAGCGAAAAGTGCTGCTCCTAAGAGTTTAAAGTACTGCTCGTGAGCAGCACTTTTCACTCCTAGGACTTAAGGTGCCGCTCGCGAGCAGCACTTTAAGTCCTAAGAGTTAAAAGTGCCGCCGAAGCGTTGGGAAAGGCGAGGAAAACGTGGTTGCGTTTTATAAAAACTCTTATATCACTGGTGAACGTGATCAAAAAGCCCTTGTTGCGTCTTTTGTACAAAAAAAAAAAAGATACCAGTGGGCCCTGAAACATAAAACATGGACGATTGATAAAAGGAAAAATATAACTTATCCCCCTATTGGTTCGGCGATTTTCCGAATTTTGATTTTCTGAACATTCCGAAAAAATTCTGAAAAAATTCTCATCGATCAAAAACTCAAAAATAAAAAGATTTCCTCTCTTGATACTTTGGCCCAAACCCCATGGTTTTCGAATTAAGCCATTTTAGATGTTGGAGTTCTGACTGAAAATGACGAAAAAAAAATATCGAAGGAAAATTCTGATCAAATTCCAGTCGATTCAGAACAATCTTCTGCAACTTTTTTTCCATTTACCATATTCATCTAAGTCTCGAAATTTTCGAGTTCAGCCGTATCTTCTGAAAATAGTCTTTTTCAGGAAAAAATACGATAACTCTGCGAAAAAAAATCGTATCAAACTTTTTCAAAAACGGAATTGCAGCTATTGCTCCTCCCTGTGAAGTTGTCTCAAAGAAATTCGACAGAAAAAATTTCATCGAGTCATGCGTCCAGTTTTCAACGAACAGAAAAACTCCGGAAAAGAGTCATTTTCAAAATAGCGTACCAAAACCAAAAGGATCGTAGAAAACTTTGAAAAAAGGGGATTTAAAGGTAAATTTGTCCTCTTCAAAATGCCGCTTTTTAAATTCAAATATCTTGATTTTCCACAAAGTTATTGAGTTTTTAGTGCGGCTGTAATTGTTGTCTGGTGATTCCATACTTTTGGTCGGCAGTGTATATGGAATTTTCGAATATGGTTGGATGCAGATACAAAACATAATAAAGTTCGGAACTACATTTGTGTCATCAACCAAATTGTAAACGTAAAAAAATTACAGTGGAAAAAAATTCTGACCGAAGTTATTGGCGAGTTCGTGATCATGATTGATACATTATGCTAATTCAATCGAAAAACACTCGCCAAATACTTCGGTCAGAATTTTTTACGAATGTAATTTTTTTACGTTGAAAATACTTAAAAAAAAGACGTGATATCAAATGGCAAAAATCCCCTCACGGGGAAAAAACCCGGACAAGTACATTGATGGTCCCTCGTTTTCCGATGATATCACAAAAATTGTACAAAAATTCACTTTCTTTATTTATTTCTTTGCATCTATTTGTACGGAAAAAATTAATTCAAACATTAGAAAGAAACGACATAGAATTGGTGTCTTACAATAATTAATAGTCGAAAAAATAACTAAGAAAAGGTAGCCATTCGAGTTACGTGCAGCTGTAAAAATTATGATATCAATACGCGAGGACAAGTATTTATTGGTTATTGAGAAGATATCAACATTGACGTATACTAAAAATACTTAACAAAATTATCAACTTTTAATATCTGAAAATTGTGTTTAAATAAGTGCTAACGATACGTGTCTGGCCCATTACTTTTTATTATAATTGCTATTCAAATGGAAATCAAATTAAAGGTGGAACAATGTGTTACGTTTCGGCGGCAGAAACTTATAAGAAAATCAATTCTTCTCCGAATTTCAGGATGAAAACCCTGGTATCAAACACGACATTCGACGTCGATTCAATCGGAATTAATTGTGTTTAAATGCGTCTTAAGAGTACTTGTCCGGCCCATCACTTTTTATTCAAATTCCTCATTCAAAGAAAAATCGAATGAAAAATTGAGGCTTGGTATTCTTCAGCAGCAGAGTTTCATGAGGAAATCATTGTTCTCCGAATTGCAGGATACCTTTGTATCATAAACAACATTTTTAATGTCGATTCAAACGGGATGTCATCGTTTTCGTAGTTTTGACAAAATTACACGTATATAAGGCTTAGGCGGTTGTAAATTTCCTTGAGATGCGACTCCGTAAAACATCGCAGCAATAGCTTAGGTCACACCGGAGCACGCGTCCCAGAATTACCTCAGACTGGAGTGAAATATATCCGTAGATAGACGTGTACTCTTATACGTTTCACACGTTTACACGTGGTTGAATTTCACTTTAGTCTGAAATTTATAAGCATCGAGTTCTCCAGTGTAAACTAAAGCACTAAAAAGTTTTATATTATCGAGAAGTTGTACTGTGAGCATTAAAGCTTAGCACATTAGTAGAAGCTACTATTTATTGGTCAGAGATCCAAATTAACACTGGTAAATGGTTGGAAGATCAATGCAAGCCATGGCAAAATCGTTCAATATCAATCAAAAGTTTTCGTATCACGGAAACTTCATACAAAACAATATTGATTCGTTCATTTTATTATTGAGTCCTTGATAGCTAGGCATGAAGATATTGATTAGAAAAGTGCAATTCAAGCTTTTACCAATAATTATCAAGTTCGAGGAAAAAATTTAAGGCTAGAAATTATTGTTACCGTAATAGAAACTGGAGATGATTTTGAATGGTTGATAACTTTCACCTTGCAGACTTTGTATATTTATGGAATTAAAACACAATCCCATGTCTGTTATAGGGAAGTTAATTTCATTTCTCGGCAATTGTACACTATGCTCTGTAGAAATTTCCAATCATTCAAGGTCGTCCCTGGTTTCTATACGGTAACGGTAGTTTTCACTTTTTTAATTTGCTCCGTGTACATACTTGTGATCCCTTTCTGAGAAACCCCTGATTTTTCTTTGAATGAGGAATTTGAATAAAAAGTGATGGGCCGGACAAGTACTCTTAAGACGCATTTAAACACAATTAATTCCGATTGAATCGACGTCGAATGTCGTGTTTGATACCAGGGTTTTCATCCTGAAATTCGGAGAAGAATTGATTTTCTTATAAGTTTCTGCCGCCGAAACGTAACACATTGTTCCACCTTTAATTTGATTTCCATTTGAATAGCAATTATAATAAAAAGTAATGGGCCAGACACGTATCGTTAGCACTTATTTAAACACAATTTCCAGATATTAAAAGTTGATAATTTTGTTAAGTATTTTTAGTATACGTCAATGTTGATATCTTCTCAATAACCAATAAAATACTTGTCCTCGCGTATTGATATCATAATTTTTACAGCTGCACGTAACTCGAATGGCTACCTTTTCTTAGTTATTTTTTCGACTATTAATTATTGTAAGACACCAATTCTATGTCGTTTCTTTCTAATGTTTGAATTAATTTTTTCCGTACAAATAGATGCAAAGAAATAAATAAAGAAAGTGAATTTTTGTACAATTTTTGTGATATCATCGGAAAACGAGGGACCATCAATGTACTTGTCCGGGTTTTTTCCCCGTGAGGGGATTTTTGCCATTTTTGTTTCTTTCTTGAATGAAGATCATAGAGGCTGGGATGAACACCTCGCCGAGTTTAGATTCGCGTATAATACTGCGTACCATTCAGCAATCGAATGTAGCCCCGCATATTTGAATTTTGGCCGGGAGCTGAGACCACATAATTTTTACCGACATGTGGCGGGTGAAGTGGAAGAAATAGTTACACTTCCCATAGACCAATGGTCTCAGCACATGAACGAAATACATAACTTTCGAGAGCGGGTTCGATATAATTTAGAAGAGGCATACCAGAGACAGGCCGAACAGTATAATAGGCATCGACATATCATATCTTTTGAAATTGGGGATCTGGTGCTAAGGCGTCAACGTATTTTATCATCTGCCGCACAACATGTTTCCGCGAAACTTGCCCCCCGGTACCAAGGTCCTTACCGTGTCAGTAAAAATCTTTCACCAGTAGTAGTGGAACTTGTCGATCTCGATGGTAACATAATTCCTAAAATTTCCATTCAAGACCTTAAACGCTATTATGATCCTGATTTTCCTAATGATACAGACGTCGAAGATGAGCAACGAACGGAAGTTCTCAGCCCTCCTGGCGGGAATATTGGCTGAAGTGGCGTCCGAGTACCGGGGAAATAAGGAGGTAAATAAATCCCGAGTTCTAACACGACGAATGTTGGAGGAGCTTCAACGCTGGAACGCCATGGCTCAGAGTACCAACGAGGACAATCCGTTTCAAAGAGTGGTGGACGCTCTGACTCGTATCTGGGGAAGAGTCCTAATCGAAGAGGAGAAGAGCGAAAATCGGCTCAAAACAGGGCTAGACCAGCTACAACGCCTCGTCTTAGAACCGGTAAACCTCCGAGAAATCGAGACGGTTGTCCCGGAACCGAACGACGAGGATGACATAGAGTACGGAGAAAACAAAGACGGCAAAGTGGATGGTAAAGCGGACGCAGAGTGTAACCAAAGCTTCAAAGTCTATCAAGGAGATCTGACATGGTCCGATGGTCTGCTCTACAGAAAAGACGAATACGATCCATATGCCTGCTGGAATTGCGGGAAAAAGGGGCATAAACGTCCCGAATGCAAAGCACCAAAAAGCACTAAAACTTATTGTTTTGGTTGTGGAACAAGAAACGTGACAATGAGGACGTGCTGCTTTTGCCGGCGTAAGTGGTTGGCTGAAGGAGGACCGTTGGCCCCAATCAGGTGCCCCCGCGGGAATTAAAGTCACACGACCGGAGAGATTAACTATCCAAGAATAATTTTTTTTTTTTTTTTTTTTTTTTTTTTTTTTTTTTTTTCACGGCAATCTCACACTCGCACACACATTCTCGCAACTTTTCTTTTCGGAGGAACGACTTATTAAACTAATTATTTTGCCCATCAAAACACGAAACGAAATTGAGATTTTCACTCGCGGCCACGACTTTATCCCGACTTTATTATTGAAAGAAAAGAATATAAAATGATGACTTTTCCGACGGTCTCGCGAAGTCCCGAGGTTATACGAAGAACGTCCCGAAACTCTCACGGCCGTCGATGCCGCGACCGATGCATCGGTATTTATTGCAAATTTCTTATTTTTCTCTATTTTAAATCGACGGTGATTTTACTCAGGTAAACGGGAAAATTTTCGTATGGAGAGCTCACCAACCGAATCGGAAAGCGAAAGAGAGGCGAACTTACGTTTTGTCGTTTTCCCGATCCCGTCCGTCGTACTCGACACCCAGCGAAAATCTGACGAAATTATGTTCTCGCGTGGCTCAACGGTCACTCTCCCCTCCCTTTCTCTTATTGCACGAAGTATTCCCGAATATGGAAAAATTGACAGGTCCGTCGCACGATGATTTGTCGCGAGCGTAAGACGGGGCTCCCGAATTTATAATTTTGGGATCTTTCCTTGATTTGTTTTCCGGTGATTATTCTTCCCCTGGCTCAACTATAAAGATTATAATGCTGCTGACAGACCGTCGTTATTATTTAAATTTTTTTTCTTCTTTCCGTTTCTTTCTTTCAATTATTTTAGCGTTGCTCGGTACGGTCCTGGGAGAGGATCGCCCGAGGAGAACGGGACAATGCGATTCTTGACTCCCGGCGAAATTCAAATTTATCGAGTCCCTGCTCGAAATACGTCATCACCAACGAAGTATTTGGCCAAACGTACGAGTCCCTGCTCGAAGTACGTTTCATCGACGAAGAATTGGCCAAACATACGAGTCCCTGCTCGAAGTACTTTATTATCGACGTTTTTATCCGGGAGTTGCCTCAATTTTTATTTCCTTGGACCTCGAATTTAGCTGAGACTCCTTGATCTGGATCCTGGATCTTCCCGTCTCTCAAGTTAACCCAGAATAAGAAAATAAGCGTTTCGGGACGCAATTCATAAAAAAAATAAAAACCTGACGAGAAGGAATTCGTTCGAGATAGACCCTACGAGGTTGTGTCGTGGCCGGGGCATCGAGCAAGGCGGACCGTTATCTCGTATTTTCCTCCGTTTATTATTTTGGTGGCGGTGTCATAAAAAACCACCGTCACAACACATACACGTATAGAGACAATTTTTTTTCTGTTCTTCTCTTCTATGCCGCCTTAAATATGGAAAATATGAAATCTGGGGAGGAAAAATTTCTCCTTTTGGCTTTATGTAAAACCCGCAAGGAAGGGATGAGTTTAGACTATAAAAAGGAAGAAAAATTTAGTCAACACTTAGTCCAACAAAAATTTTTCACGGTGTTACATCGAGTCCTCTGCGTCAGAAATAACCCTGTGCAAGTGTAGGATTCAAAGTAATAGCTAAAAGAAATAGAAAATTTTTTCTCTCCAAAATTCGAATTTGAAAAAAAAAAGGGTCTTTTCGAGTTATATAGTAAACAGATTGAATTCAACGTTGTAATTCATCCTACAGGTATTTTATAAAATATTCAACTTATACTTTCTCCCTTCTCTCAAAGCATTACAAGTTAACAATTTAAATTCACGAAAGGAAAATAAATCGATGACTGACTGAGATATCAAGATTGGTTTACACATACAATTATTTACATAAATTTTTTTTTTCTCTTTCTTTCATAATTTGATCGATACCATAGGTGAACGAATATAGTACATACATATCAAAAACACGAAATATCCCTATTCCTAAACTACCTTGGTGAGACCAGGCTGCAGAAACGTTTGCACGCTCGCCTCCTTATCTTGTTGGGACCAGGTTGCAGAAACGTTTGCACGCCCGACACACTCCTATCCGTCGTGGGACTAGGCTGCAGAAACGTTTGCACGCCCTATCATATCCTTCCCTTATGGTGAGACCAGGCTGCAGAAACGTTTGCACGCTCGCCTCCTTCTCTCGTTGGGACCAGGCTGCAGAAACGTTTGCACGCCCGACACACTCCTATCCGTCGTGGGACTAGGCTGCAGAAACGTTTGCACGCTCACGAACCTCTATTAACCCTTTTTCTCTATCTCAAACGACAAAATGGGTCGAACTCGCCGTGCCGGAAGAAAGTACCAATTACGAAAACTTCACGCTCAACAATCAAATCCTGGTACGAACCACTTTAATTATTTCAAGAATAAAATCATTACTAAACATCTCAGTCAAAAACCATCGATACATTCCTCAGAAGAAGTTGTTCCAACCACTCACATAAAAAATTTAATTCCTATTACAATATATTCAAACAGCCCTCGTTTCGAGAATATACCTGAGAACGATCCAAGGTTTTTAAAATATCAACAAATCAACGAGCTCCATCATATAACACAGGGAAATAGCCACCCCAACACAACATACATAATTTCAATAAAATATTATTATTTCTTTTTCTTCTCTCCTTCTTTCTCTCTTCCGTATCTCTCAGTCGAGATCGTACGCAGCCATGACTCCGAGAGGATGGGACCAGGCAGGATGATCCCAGTCATCCTCGGGATGATTCTGTCCCCAACGGCCCTCCAAAAGCCACCGGATGCCGAAGACATCGAATCCATCCTCCCGATCGAAATAGAAATTGTGGCGACGGATGTCGCGTTTTTCCTCTCGTCGTCGTTTTATCTCAGAGATAAACACCACTCCGAGCATGGCCTGCAAAACAATAACAAAAAAATAAATAAATAAATAACTAATTCGTACGATCAACCGAAACATATCACAACATACAGGAAAACTTACCCCAAAAGCCTGAGCGAAGCTCCTTCTTCCCAAAGCCATGTTGGATAATACAGAAGGGAATAATAGAGAGATTTTAAAAAAGAGATACCGGTCCGAGCGACGGTCGAAGGAATAATGACGAGCTCTTCAGAAAAACGAACTACAAAATTTTCTTCCCCCTCCAAAACGCAACCCCACTACAAAAAAAAAAAAAAAAAAAAAAACGGACCAATTTCGCATCCCCGCCATTAGTTGAAAAATATTCTCATGCATACATCTGCAAGACATAAAAACGAAGACGAAAGACATTCAAAAAAAAAAATAAAGAAAAAAAAAAAAAAAAAAAAAAGAAAGAAAAAGAAGAGAGTGGTGTGTATACACTAGACTGATTCGAAAAAAATTTTTTGTTTTTTTTTCTTGCGCATTCGCGTGCGATAGTTAGACAGCAATAAAAGAGAATTTCTGTTAAAATCTGAGCACGATAGCTCAATTTTTAGAGGTCGCTATCTTGTCTTTTGTATTTTTTTAATTTTTTTAAAGAAATTATTAAGAAACAACTTAAATACAGCATCATGTGAAATAACAATTATGTTATGATAACATTCAACAGCTGTTCCGTAACAAAAATAGACTTCAACAATGCGAAAAAGGTTGTAATATTCACATATTGAATCCTGGTAAATAAGGAATACCGTGTATACTATCACTATTCGTATCGCTTGATTGATACGCACTTCATTCTTTCTATTTCTTTTCAGAAACCTCACTTTGATAATAGTTTTCTATATGGCATGTGTCAAATGTTTAAAAATGCAGCATTAAGTTTTATAAAAAATTAACTTGTTCTGTTTTCAAACTTGTTTTGATTTTTTCTCGGCCCCTGCGTATTACATTGCGCATATTAGCTAAGTATGCTAATGCGCATATTACTGCTCACGTCACCTTGTAGATCAACACAATTTTTATAGATATTTTTTGTGCTTTCGTTTTTTTTTTAATCCAAAATTTATTTGCTTCGGAAATCTCAGTTCATTTTTTTTCATTGGATTTAAATTTCATTTCATTTAAAAAAATGTTTCATGTGTTCAACACTGTCGCGCTGTCAGCGCTGACAGCGCTCAACGGGTTAGTTCGACTTGCACACTATACCGCGCGTAGTATTACTACTATATCATGAGCAATTACAGCGTCCAAAGCGAACGCATTTTGAGCGCTCACAGCGCTGAAATCGTGCAACTCGAACGTATCCGAACAACCCGAAGCGTAGCGCCACTGAAACATTTTTTTCAATGAAATGAAATTTAAATCCAATGAAAAAAAATGAACTGAAATTTCCGGAGCAAATAAATTTTTGATAAAAAAAAAAAAAAAACGAAAGCACAAAAAATATCTATAAAACTTGTGTTGATCTACAAGGTAACGCTCATTAGAATGCTCAGAATGCTAATATGCGCAATGTAATACGCAGGGACCGAGAAGAAATCAATACAAGTTTGAAAACAAAACAAGTTAATTTTTTATAAAACTTAATGCTGCATTTTTAAAGATTTGACACATGCCATATAGCAAACCATTATCGAAGTGAGGTTTCTGAAAAGAAATAGAAAGAATGAAGTGCGTATCAATCAGGCGATATGAATAGTGATAGTATACACGGTATTCCTTATTTACCAGGATTCAATATGTGAATATTACAACCTTTTTCGCATTGTTCAAGTCTATTATGTTACGGAACAGCTGTTGAATGTTATCATAACATAATTGTTATTTCACATGATGCTGTATTTAAGTTGTTTCTTAATAATTTCTTTAAAAAAATTAAAAATATACAAAAGACAAGATAGCGACCTACAAAAATTGAGCTATCGTGCTCAGATTTTAACAGAAATTCTCTTTTATTGCTGTCTAACTATCGCACGTGAATGCGCAAGAAAAAAAAACAAAAATTTTTTTTCGAATCAGTCTAGTATACACGTATACATTCACATAAGAAACTAACACCAATAACACTCCTACTTAACAACCAGGAAAATCACTTGAAATATTTCACAAACTCACATCTACACTCTCTATTTTAGACGAAAATGCGTATCCTTAAGGCCATACTTGTCCTCATACTTGGGTTCAGGGAAGTCTGGACATCAGTACCGACGGTTACATATGGTGTGGAACCGATCACCAACTGGGCCGGCATTTACTATGAACCTCTACATGAAGTCCACTTTACACGAACTGACTGGCGCATCACGACCTTCATGGATTTAAAACCGTTCGAGGATCATCAGCCAACGTTTTCCGAAATACCAGTAATGGAACACGCTTGCCTACCATACTTAGGGGACCGCTGTAAGTCGTTCATCAACAAAGAAGACCTGCTGCTAAAAAGTTCCCTCATCAAGAAATATCTTCTCTATATACGGAAGCAAAAGGGCATTGAACCAATAATAAGCAAACGGAGCATCCCTTTTGGATTCGTCGGAACAGTTAGCAAAAGCCTTTTCGGAACCTTGAATGATGACGACGCCAAATACTTCGATGCCGAGATCGACAAGCTCTATCAAGATCAGAAGAAGATGTCTATCATCGAAAGAAATCAAACTCATATTATAAAATCAGAATTACACGACGTTTCCGAACGATTGTCCACTATGGAAAAAGAACATAGAGAAAAATGGAACAACCTAGTAGAAATATTTCACAACACTACCGATATCATAATGTACACACAAAACATCATGGAATGGAGAAACAGCGTTGGAAACATCGCCGAGACGTACCTCGAGAGCCTCCGTGCCATCGTAGACGCAATCCATTTCATTAAATTAGGATTCTTACATCCAGAACTTCTGAATCCCGTCACATTGGACCTCCTCGTCAAAAGCTTCACTGAAACCCAGCCTAAATACCTATTCCCGATCCCACTCGACGAAATTCATTCCGGGACCCTGTCAAGAATCTCCCGCTTATCAGCTTCCTACCACAATAACAAAATTATAATCGTCATGCACATTCCTTTACTCGAACCAACCAAATATCTCCTCTACAAACTTCACCCTTGTCCTATACCACAAAAATTTGGAAATAATAGTCAAGGAGCAGCATATGTACAGCCCCGAGCATCACACATAAATATTTCAAGAGATTTGGATAAGTATATGTTACGGGTAAAGTCCGAATTCTGGATAATGCTAAGTTTAGCCGGATAAAGCTAGGTGTATCCAACGTTTTTGGATAAAGTTGATTTGAAACATAAAATATGATTAATTTCGGGCTTTATCCGTCTAAACTTAGCATTATCCAAATCTCTCTGGATAAAGCTGGAGTTGCAGTGAGAATAAACGAAAAGTAAGCGAAATTTGGTTTGCTGCAAATAATATATTTTTGTCTGGAACAATAAATTTTGAAAATATGCGAATGCATAAATCAATATTTTTATTTGTTGACGCAGGACAAACTGTGGTGACATTTGGAATTGCAAGTAATGCCTGCCAATTTACACTTGCATCTCTTTGTGTTGCAGCCTTGTTTGCAGTTACATCTCGTATACCCTTGACCTCCTGTGTGTGACTGAATGTTAGCAAGTTGTCGTAAGCTTTTAATTTCTCCTGAAACCTCTGATATATCGACAAGATTTGCGTTGCATGGTGTAAATTGATTCCTAGAGAATTTTGTGTCTATCGTACCATCAGCATTGCCTAATTTGTAAAATCCTTCATCATCTACATCAATAATCACCATTAAAATATTCCTAAAGTCTCCTCGACCTCTGTCGGCGTCAGGTATCGGTACTCTGACAGTGTCCCCAATTTTACAGATTGGAAATTGAGAATTTGACCGAACTTTCATTTTTTTAGCTTGGGATATCAAACATTCTTTGGCATCTACTCTATTTTGAATAATATCAGCCTCTTTTTTACAAATATTGCAAAGTCCATTTTCGAGTTCCAAGCTGTTACACTTTTCACACACTCTTTTCGTCTGCGTATCTACTGCGTCAGTTTCATCGGATTCTTTTTCTTCAGCAAGTTTTTGCTCCGTCGCAATATTGTTGTGCTCCATTAATTCTTGTAATTCCTCTTCGGAACGAATTTGTAAGTAAACTTCTTTCGGTAACGATGTTGTGCTCAACCCTAATTTTGCTTCGCAACCAAACATCGCTTGGAACGGAGATCGTTGTATACCGCCATGATGCGCTCTAAGAAAAGTCAACAAATTGAATATTTTTTTAAATAAAAATAAAAAATTTATTGTTATACTACATTAATAATTACCTGTTTTTCATAAATTGAACAAAACGTAATCCCTCTGACCATTGGCTGCAGTTTTCAGTAACCATCCAAGTCATAAGCATGTTTTGTATGTCCTGATTCGCTCTTTCTACGCTTCCTTGCGATTGGCTATGCCTAGGCTTTCCATGAACAATCTGCAATCCAGGCCATATAGTTCGTAGTTCTTCTACGATGCAATTTACGAATTCTCGGCCATTATCGGATTGTAAAATGTTTGGCGCTCCAAAAATACAAAAAATATCGAGTAAGTGTTTGGCCACTTCTGCTGCTCTTTTAGACGTTAACGGCCGTAACTGAACAAACTTAGTCAAGTGATCTTGATGAACCATAATAAATTTGTATACACCATCTGCACTTGATTGCATATCTACAAGATCAACTTGACATCTACTGTTCATCTCTGAAAAAACCATGGGTTTAACGACTAGACCTTTCTTAGTCGATTTCTGTTTCTTCTGACACGAAACACATAACTTCAAAAACAACAGTATAATTTCTTGTGTGCAGTTTTTATACTTTTTGCTCAATTCAGAGACCATTCGATGTTTCCCACCATGTCCTACAGAAATATGAGCTTCACACAAGACATCAAACATTTCTTCATTTGTCACATAATATTTTATGTTTGTTTCACCTGTAATCATGATGTTTATTAGTATGATTTGATAAAATGTAATATATTTTTTCATAGATTTAAAATTTTTACTTATCAACACGTATGAACAATTACCTTCTTTCAAGGGAACAATTAATTTTTCTACTCCTCCAACGATAAAGATATCAAATCGCAGCAGTCGTCGGCGCTGTAACGTTGTCAAACTTTTGGCTTCTTTCGCACTTTTAACTTGTTGTAAATAAGTTTTATACTGCTCTTCGTCCAAGTAAAAACTATTTGATTCTTTTTGCTTCAATAATTCAGCAAAATTGTCGTAAAACCTCGTTTTAAAAATTTCTCTCTGAATAACGGACATTTTTACACACTAGAACTCACTGCTCTTGACTACCGACTTGTGCGAAAACATTCACAACACTGTCAATAGGATTAACCATTCGAGTATTCAATAAGTAGAGAAAGATAGTACATACAGAAGACAGCACAATATTAACCGCTGGAAAGTGTGTGTAATTGTTTAGGTTCGACTTGTGCAAAAACATTCACAACACTGAAAGATGAAATAATCATTCGAGTATTCAATAAGTAGAGAAAGAAAGTATACACAGAAGACAGCATAATATCAACCACTGGAAAGTATGAGTTATTGTTTATATTTTCTAATCGACAAATCTCAACTTTATCCAGCGGTGTTTGGCAAATGCTAGTATTAGCCGGCTAAAGCCCGAAATTCATCATTTTTGTCAACATTATCCAGCTATTTTGGATACAACTAAGTTTAGCCGGCTACACCTAGCTTTAGCCAATATTGGGCTTTACCCGTAACATATACACTCATCCCGGAAAACGATCTTCCGAGATGCCAACACCTCCGTGACTACCAAATCTGCACTCCGACATATACTATATACGAAGTAGCAACTCATCAAAACTGCGAATTACTATTACTAACGGATGGAGGACATGGATCATATGAAGACTGCGAGATCAAGCTGATGAAGAAACAAAACCCTTATTGGAAACAATTGGATAACATGTCTGGTTGGCTATTTTCATTACCTGCACCCGAAAGGATACAAATCCTTTGCGACGATGTTACCTTTAACCCAGAAATAGAAGGAAGCGGAATCCTGAAAATGAGCACAGGATGTATCGCCAAAACCCATTATGTAACAATTACGGGAACCCAAACCCTCGATCAAAAAATACGATCAACTTACATACCAGAAATCGCCTTTCACAAACGGGAACAACGAGGACAGGCTTTGTACACAACGATAACTATATATGGAGAAATACTTCTGGCCATCGGGTTACTGACCTACATCTTACGGGGATACCTTCTCCTCTGCGCCTACAAGCTTTTTGCCAGATGTTGTAAACCTGCACCACCACCAGTAGACTATGAAGACGACCTGCCAGAAGAAGTACCTTCTCATAGACGAGCAGAACCCATCTACGATACCGTAACTCGCCAACCCCACCCGGTTTTTATTCACGAAACTTCCACCCAGACTGCTGTCTGAACATAATTTTTAATTTATACACTCCAATTTAACCACCATTATATACACATTTACTCAATTACTATATTCAATTATTATAATTATATAACATCTTTTATCACTAGATATAAGAAAATTTATGCATACTGAATGACACTAAATAATTCTTTTCTCTTTTATATTCGTGAATGGAAGGATTAAGTATCTCACTTACCTGAACCACTCCCCATCCAACACCTTAACCGTATCGCACTTCGTGAAAACACACCTCAAAAATCAAGCGAAGGCACAGGCAGTTCAGTAGCAAATAAAATTGCTCAAAACTCCGACACTAAATCAGTCAGTGTCGTCAAAAGAAACGAAATATGTACGTTATATCATGTCAAAATAATCTCTGACATTCAAAAAAAAAAAAAAAAAAAAAAAAAAATATTTATTTAATATCGCAAAATACTATATGCCGTCTAAAGCCAGTAAAAGAGGTATATAACTGACGAAACGGTTCCCAAAACTTCCTATACCTCATCCCTCGATATTCTTCTATACATCCCTACGAGATGTGAAGTCCATACCAGGCAACGAAAAACAAAATTTGCAATTTATCTCACCATTTAAGCATATATTCTATTTGAAAATATTCAATATGCATAAATTGGTAGACACCGAGGACGGTGCCTAATCTAAGTGGGGAGGTGTCACAACCGACGTAAATTTTTGTTTTTATTTTATCTCTAGTAATTCTACCTAACCATGAAACCACGAGCTCCAAGCATTCGCCTTCATAAAACCCTCGACTCAACGCCTTATAGTAGTCTCTAGCATTCGGGTCATTTACTCTGACACGCGCTACACAAATAAACACACACATGTGTCAAATACCCAAATTTCTGTAAACACCAACAAGCCAGCAACGATCCCTTGCAGCCGGGCGCGTAGGTCATAAATCTTGAGCCCCAGCAACACTCCTCGAACCGATACACCAAAACTGATGCAACCATTTCCCCTGCACTAGATCTAAGAGGGCAAAGGCTTAAAAACACTTCCTTTTAAGGAAGTGAACTTCCCCTCTACTTCCGATATCAGCCCTATAAAAGGCCGAGATTTTTCATCGCGCCTCGCATTCCGTTCCGTACCTAGAGTCGCGTTTATACTGTTAGCAGTAGTTCGGTTGTCATTCGGTTAGCCGTCTTATACTAAAACTCTGACCGAACTCCGGGTCTTCTGTAGAAGAGAGCGAGTCGAGTCCAGAAGTCAAAGTGTTAAAGTATTTAAATTCAGATTTGGACTTAGAATATTTTTGATCATTTTCATTTCAGTCCTTCGGGACTTAGAATAATTCCATACTCGATTCAATTCAACCAAGACCAAGTAAGCTACTACGAACCAAAGATATTCCAAGACACCTCTCCGGTAAAGTACTTAACATTTATTTTATCAAGTTTGTATTCTTCAAGTGTAATTTACTAACACCCATTTATATTACGAATCCATAGAGAATCCTAGATCCCTCTATTGTATTCGAACATTGTATTTTACTAACAATTTACTTTCATTAAAGAGTGTATCCCCTAGGGAAAAAAAGGTCGGGACAAGTACATTGATGTCCCCTTGTTTCCTGATGATATTAAAAAAGTATGAAAAAAAATTTCATCAAAAAATCATGAATCTTACTGAAAATGATTTCATCACAATTAAAAAAAAAAATTCACAAATCAGCAAAAAACATGATAAAAAAAAAAATATAAATCTGTAATTATTTTTGAAAGTGAAAAAAAATTCAAATAAAACGTGAGAAAATCTTAAATACACCATTCGAGAACATTGCAGACGTAAATAACCAAAAAATTTTGTTTGAAAACATTTTAAAAACTGATGCCCCATTCTTCTCATCTTATTAAAAAGGAGGAATGACTAAATTAATTGGAATAGTTCCCATGTAAGTTACGTACAGAATTAAAATTTACGATATCATTTCGAGGCCAAGTATTTATTGGTAATTCGGAATATTCATCCCTATGGGATGCATAAAGAACTTGAAACAGTTCTACTAATAAATCAAAAAAGTTACCAAACTACGTGCAGTACCAAAATTCATGATATCAACTCGAGGCCAAGTATTTATTAATAATTCGGAGTATTTATTCCTACGGGACGCATCAGAAAGTTGAAAAAGTTCTGAAGAATTTTTTGTAAAATGCCTAATCCAAAAAAATCACGTCAAAGGGGAAGTCATTTGTTACTTTATGGTGATAGAGACTCATAAGAAAATCGATTCGTCTCCGACTTTAATGATCCCCTGATATCATTCACAACATTCGACGTCGATTGGATCGGTACAAATTATGTTTAAATACGTGTTAAAAGTACTTGTCCGGCCCATCACTTTTTATTCAAATCCAAATCAAGAAAGTTGATCCATTTGTTAATTTGATGGAATAGTAATACCAGCCGCGACCGCGTCTGTCAACATGAAAAAAAAATTTCTTCGAATTCCAGGAAACGCTCGTGTCAAACTCAACGTTTGACAATGATTTTAACTGAATCAAATTGTTTCCGTAAATCAACGCGAAAATTTCTTGGAATGCAACGTATCATCAGTTTAATGTTCTCAGCAATAGTATTGGTTGGTTCTTATACCGAATAGAATTGCCCGCTGAAAGAAATGAGGAGTAAAAAATGTCGTCATTGCAATATAATCTGGGGGGTTATCCTAGATGGTTAGAAATTTTTATTGTGTGAAGTACATTTTTTCATGGATGCACAATAAAATCCCTTGTATATTACAGGAAAGTTCCATTACGAATTTTTACAATTAGATGCAATTAAGTCGAAATACCTGATGGTATTTTTCTCAATTCCCTGATTATTATTCCCCTGATTCAAGAGCCCTGATTTTAATTTGAATGAGCAATTTGAATAAAAAGTGATGGGCCGGACAAGTACTTTTAACACGTATTTAAACATAATTTGTACCGATCCAATCGACGTCGAATGTTGTGAATGATATCAGGGGATCATTAAAGTCGGAGACGAATCGATTTTCTTATGAGTCTCTACCACCATAAAGTAACAAATGACTTCCCCTTTTGACGTGATTTTTTTGGATTAGGCATTTTACAAAAAATTCTTCAGAACTTTTTCAACTTTCTGATGCGTCCCGTAGGAATAAATACTCCGAATTATTAATAAATACTTGGCCTCGAGTTGATATCATGAATTTTGGTACTGCACGTAGTTTGGTAACTTTTTTGATTTATTAGTAGAACTGTTTCAAGTTCTTTATGCATCCCATAGGGATGAATATTCCGAATTACCAATAAATACTTGGCCTCGAAATGATATCGTAAATTTTAATTCTGTACGTAACTTACATGGGAACTATTCCAATTAATTTAGTCATTCCTCCTTTTTAATAAGATGAGAAGAATGGGGCATCAGTTTTTAAAATGTTTTCAAACAAAATTTTTTGGTTATTTACGTCTGCAATGTTCTCGAATGGTGTATTTAAGATTTTCTCACGTTTTATTTGAATTTTTATTCACTTTCAAAAATAATTACAGATTTATATATTTTTTTTTTTATCATGTTTTTTGCTGATTTGTGAATTTTTTTTTTTAATTGTGATGAAATCATTTTCAGTAAGATTCATGATTTTTTGATGGAATTTTTTTTCATACTTTTTTAATATCATCAGGAAACAAGGGGACATCAATGTACTTGTCCCGACCTTTTTTTCCCTAGGGGAATTTTTAGGTTTGATATCACGGCTTTTTTTCTTAAAAATTCCGCAATCTTTTTTTGATAATTATAAGATTTTGTTTTAAATTTTTATGGGTTATTTCGTTAGTACATTTTTAAAGATTCTAGGCTCATGGTACAGACATGCTTAATGTAAAAATTGTATATTGCGAACTTTTTTTCGCACCACACAGGGGTAGAGTTCCAGGTGCGTTTTTTTATTAACATGGTATCCCCAAGAGGCCTAATCTACATCTCACCTCTTGCAAATTCGTTGCTAATTCATCCGTTGTTGGACCGTCTCTGAAAGTTAATACGCGTAACGACTGGGGTTATCGATGAAATTCAAGTCAACATGCTACGTTGAAAAATAAAAATGATAAATGGAAAAACGTTATCTTGGCTTATCTCCAGGGTGATTGGGATTTTTTTCCTGCAACAGTAGTTTCTTTTGTCTCTTTGCGACGGAAAAGCATGGTAAAATTTCGATTCTCAGCCGAGATATGAATTTCAGTTTCTAACATCCAATTTCATTATGAAAACTCGTTTTTTCACGATATTTTTATTGAAAAAACGTTACCTTAGCTTGTTTTCAGGGCGATTGGGATTTTTTTCCTGCAACTTCAGTTTCTTTTGCCCCTTTAAGACGGAAAAGCATGGGAGAATCTCGATTTTCAGCCGAGATACGAATTTCAGCTTGTAACATCCAATTTCATTATAAAAACTCGTTTTTCCACGAAATTGTAAATGAAAAAACGTTACTTTGGCTTGTCTTCAGAAAGATTGGGAGTTTTTTCCTGCAACTTTAGTTAATTTTGCCCCTTTGAGATGGAAAAGCACGGAAGATTCTCGATTTTTAAGCGAGATACGAATTTCAGCTTGTAACATCCAATTTCATTATAAAAACTCGTTTTTTCACGAAATTGTAACTGAAAAAACGTTTCTATGACTTGTCTCCAGAACGATTGGAAGTTTTTTCCTGCAACTTTAGTTAATTTTTCCCCTTTGAGATGGAAAAGCACGGAAGATTCTCGATTTTTAGGCGAGATACGAATTTCAGCTTGTAATGCATCCAATTTCATTATAAAAACTCGTTTTTTCACGAAATTGTAAATGAAAAAACGTTTCTTTGGCTTGTCTCCAGAAAGATTGGGAGTTTTTTCCCGCAACTTTAGTTAATTTTGCCCCTTTAAGATGGAAAAGCACGGAAGATTCTCGATTTTTAGGCGAGATATGAATTTCGGCTTTTAACATACAATTTAACCCTTTAGCTGCCATTGTAGCAAATTTGCTACGTCTACTTTCACCTCGCCTGTAAAAACATGAAGACGTTATAGCGGACGAATTAGTTTGCAGTGTTATCAATCCATGCTAGATAGAGCTCCAGGTGCCAGGATAGCTTGAAATTCAAACGTAAACATATGAATTATTTCAATATAGCGATAATGTAGCCGTGAAAATATACGATGCTTGGCATCTGCTGTCCGTTTTCGATCGAAAAAGTAAAAAAATAGACATTCTCGAAATATTTTCTCATGGAATTGGATAAACGAAGCTTGACTAGACACACTGAGCTTTGAAGATTCGTGATTGAATTGGAATAATAGTTCGAACTAAGAGTGTAAAACCGTTCATGCAAGAAATTTTCTACAGTTCGAAAACACTATTTCCCAGGCCCTTATCGATAAAATTATGGTTGAACATTCATGGTCTACCCTTTTTCAGCTATACTACCAGAGGGAATAATTTGAAGCCGTTCTGAAATAGGTGTGGCCGTTAAAGGGTTAAGGATAAAAACTCTTTTTTTCACGAAATTATAAAAAAAAATAATTTCACTTTTTAACAATAACGAGGTAAAGTCTTGATATTCTTTATTACCTTCGAAGGAATACCATGAGAATAAGAGGTGTCAGTTTTTCTCATATTCTCGTTGAATTTCAGAGAGTTATAGCAGCATTTTATGGGTACTTCGAAACAACATGTTAGGCAATGCGGACAAATTCAAACCAGAATCCTGCATTAGAAATAAAAATAAGTTATCAAAACTGTCAATTGAGGACAGTTGTATCAGTTGCTTTAGTCTTGTTCAAATCTCAATGCTATCAGAACCATGGCGACCATGGAAGGAACTTTTTTTTTGTTGAACACAAAAAATGTTTCAACTTATTATGCCGAATCGTAGCCAAATATGGAACACATGTACGGAAATTTTGCACATGTCGCTTTACAAAATTTCCAAAGTTCATATCCATCTGCTGCATTCCGATGATACATATTTTGATACTTTCAGAAAAAGAGCCTCCGACGACTTGCTGCAACAGATTTTTTCATTCATTTTGCCAAAATAGAGTTTGAAGGGTGAAGAAACATAATGTTCACTCGATCTAACAAAATTGGAAACATTTTGATGTATTCATCGTGTTCTGAAACCGGAAATTTGTATTCTATCCAAAAATGTTCTTCCGATGACTATTTGTGACCATATTTGAATATCATAATACTACCATCAATGATGAAAAGTGGGAATACTTACAAATAGCACACATGTTTCTTCATGAAATTGACAAAGTTTGCAGGTATCCGCTGCATTCCAATTATCTACATTTTGATACTCACAGAAAAAAGCAGCAGAAGACTTTTCAAAACTACTTTTTGAATTTAATATGCCAGAACTAAAGAGGGAGAGCGAAAAAAATACAGCGTACTTCAAACTCAACGGAAATGAGTAGCCGAATACTTTTGTAACAAATTTTTCAATTCATATGCCATAGTCGGAGCCGGAAAGTGGAAATACTTGGCACACAAGCCGCTTCACAGAAATGTCCAAGTTTTTAAGGATCCGCTGTATTCCAAAATGTATCAAAATTTGATACTATCAGAAACAGAGCATCCAAAGACTTTCTGAAATAATTTTTTGCAATATATTATGAGAAAAGTAAAGTAAAAAAGCGTAAAGCATAGTGCACTTTAGACCCAACAAAATTTCGAAGTGTTTTATGTATTTTTCTTAAGATTTTTAAGACAAAAATTCTGATTTTATCCAAAAATGAGCAGCGGAAAACTTTTTATAATAAATTTTTCAATCCATAATGCCAAAATTAGAGAGAAAAAGTGAAAATCTATGGCTCATATGTTGCTTCCAGAAATTTTTAAAAGTTGTAGGTATTCATTGCATTCCGATGACAGAATTTTTCATATTATCAGAAAAAGGGTATCCGAAGACTTCTCCCGAAACAACTTTTTATATTTATTATACCACAAGTAAAAGGGGAAAATGGAAAAACAAACATAGTGCACTTCATCCCAGCAAAATTCAGAAAACTGAGATGTATTTATTGCATTTTGGCAACAGAACATCCATGACTCATGGTGCTTCACAAAGTTTTCAAAAGTTGTAGGTATTCTTGACATAACGCACTTCAGTCCAACGAAATTGGAAAATTTTTTATCTGTCCATTCCGTTTTCAAGCCAGATATTTCCATCCTATCTAAAAATGTGCCTTCGATGACTTTTTATGATAATTTTTCAAACTCTTATTACCACAATCAAATCTAAAAAGCGGAAATACTTACAATTAGCACACATGTCGCTGCAAAAAATGTCCAAAGTTTGCAGGTGTCCGCTGCATTCTAATTATTTAGTTTTTGATACTAATAGAATAAAAACAGCGGAAAACAATTTGAAACCACTTGTCCAATCAAGAGACTCGGTAGAGTCTCGAGACAAGTACATTTGACAGCGTCGTCTGCTTGCCCGAGACTCACCCGAGTATATTATCTCTGAATAAAGTGATTTCGACGGTGGGGGTAAACTCTTTCTTAAATTACGGAGCCCAAGGGTGATCTCATGATCTGAAATTTGGACTAAAGACTAATTAAGTTATCCTCCTTCGATTGAGCCATAAATCAACCCGATTAATGCCGTAATTGCTGAAAAAAAGCTTTGCACAGAAAAAAATATGCAATGATCGGAGTGTGCGTGCGCGTATGTATACGACACAGAGAAAGGCCTCGTGGCGCTGGCGTGTTTCTGATTGGTCGCGACTGACGACACAAAACAAACAGTGCAGACGAGCAGGTGACGTCAGCTGATCGCGATGAAAAAATCATCATCGATATTTCGACGGCCCATATGGACGCGAGTGTGAGAGAGATAGCTGAAACAGGTTCACATTTTTCTTTCACGCAGTTAACATTTTCGAGAAAATAATAGCTACAAACTTGTTCCTTGTCAAACAACAAACGTTGGCTAACCATTTATTTTCTCGAGAGTGCAGGGTTAAGGAAGAAAAACGTGAATACTGTGCTTACAGCTTTGACAGCTCGTCATAACCTCACAAATGCTAATTTGCAGCTGGCATTACCACCGACATGCTCCAGTGACGGGGGAATATGCCTCATGAATGAATATGCTTCACAACCTTTGCCCCATTTCTACACCCACAATTTTATTCATTTTTAGCATAACTATATAACATCGCCGCTGGCATTACATTAATTGCAAAGCGATGATAACTCTCAGGGACATAGAAATTTTGTCGCTGAGCAACATGAAAATCTTGTCACTGAGCCACATGAAAATCTTGTCGCTGAGAGTTATCCGGAAGCTCTGGATAACTCTTATCGACAAGTTGTTGCTTCGGAAGGAACCAAATATTATAGAGCGACAAGTTCTCTGAAATCGTTTGCAGCAACAACATTTGTCTAAATGATTCTTACAGGGAAAACATTCATCGCTTTCTGATAGCGATGCATTTATTCCTTGCTAGTTGGATTAATCGCTAAGCGACAATAACTCTCAGCGACATGAAAATCTTGTCACTGAGCTACATAAAAATCGTGTTGGTGAGAGTTTTGCTCCGGAAGGAGCAAAATATTGTACAGCGACAAGTTTTCTGGAATTGTTTGCAGCGACAACATTTGTGTAAATGATTCTCACAGGTTGGCATGAATTTGGGCTCAAATTTAGCTCCACAGAGTACATTTGCAGAAAAAGAATTAGCATAGTACTCCCATCGAGCCAACACGATAAAATCTTCGTTGCAAAATTGATGTGGAAACTTTGATTTTTCCAAGCTGATGGTCAAAAGTTGAAAATCGCCCTCTTGCGATAAATTGAGACGTTGGCACGTATTTGCTCTTCCTTTCAGCTTATCAAAACATGTTGACTGAAAAAAAAATCATTATTTTACTATTTTTACTCGGAGACGAGCGATTTTCGTTTGAAAATTTACGAAAAATCGTCATTTTCCAGCGATAATCGTGGTAAATGGGCCAAAAATCATATCTCGGCGAGAGATTGAGATATCGGCATGAATTTGGGCTTAAATTCAGCTCCACAGAGTACATTCGTTGCAAATTGATGTAATAACTTTGATTTTTCCAAGCCGATGGTTAAAAGTTGAAAATTGCCCTCTCGCGATAAATTGAGACGTTGGCACGTGCTTACCGTTCGTGTGAGCAAAACAAATTGTGTGGCTGGAAAAAAAAATCATAATTTTACCATATTTACTCGGAGACGAGCGATTTTCGTCTGAACAATCACGAAAAACCGTAATTTTCCAGGGATAATCCTGGTAATGGGCACAAAATCATATCTCGGTGAGAAATTGAGATAGAAGCATTGATGAATTTTGAATGAGGATTTTGTTCCTTGTAAGTTTTTTCCTGTTTACTTATACTCTATATTACAAAGAATGAGTTAACGCCGTTATCTGATATTGCCATTTTTCATTTCATTTTTTCTTTAAAAATATCAGCTAACTCGCCTAAAAAACCTTGATGAAAAACATCTCGCCTCAAATACCTTGGCCAATAACAACTCAAAACACTTAAAATGAATACTAAATTCGGAGTCATAAAAAATGAAGTGATATCCTAGCCAAAAATCCCCTCCTCGGGAAAAAAAGCCTGCACAAGTCCATTTGTTGGTGACCACCTTTTTCATTTGTTTTCACAGATAAATCTACTTGCTTAAAAAACCTTGGTATAAAAGACATCTCGCCTAAAAAAACCTTGGTATAAAAAACATCTCGCCTAAAAAACCTTGGTATTGAAACGTTTCATGATTTTTGAACATTGGTTAGTTGTTCAAAAATCGAAACTAAGGATTTTTGAGATCCTCTTCTCTCTCGTGGAGAGGTGTGCAGGTTCGTGCACTTACCGGCGAGGTCTTTCCCTGGCGGATCAGCAAGTCTCTGGAAAAAGTCCTGAAAAAAGTCCCAATTGGGACTCGGGATTTGGGACTTTAGTGGACTCGCTTGTGAGTTCCTATTGGGTTATGTCGGGAAGCAGGTTGTGAAATAAAGTTTGAGACTCAGTTTAATCAGAGCAATTATATTATTTTATTATCAAAAGTCTTTACTGGATGAGAGCTGTCGAAGGACTGATCAACGAAAAGACCAAAAGTATAACTCGAGCTCATAGAACGAAAACGTCTCTATGCTTCGGTTTCTTATTACTTTTATCATTTGTATATTTAATATTTTATAAACACATCTATGGTACTTTTATTTATAAGACCTCACGCGTTCTCTTTCTCAATTCGTATAGTGTTTCTTATCAAACTTATTTCTACGTTGATTGATTATTTTTGCTGATATCAGACGTGGAATGATCAGCCATTGTATTCCCTGGCTGTTCGTGATACCATAGTATTTGGGTATCCGGTATCGGTATCATGTGGTACTTTTTTATCCGAAATTTTTCGGTATCAATCCCGATTCGGGACCCAAGCAGCTTCGGTATCGATACGAAAAATAATCGGTATCAATCCCGATTCGGGACCCACGTTGCTTTGGTACCGATACCAAAAATATTCGGTATACATCCCGATTTGGAACCCACGTTGCTTTGTTACCGATACCAAACATATTCGGTATATATCCCGATTTGGAACCCACGCAGCTTTGGTATCGATACGATAAATGATCGGTATCAATCCCGATTCGGACTACGCAGCTTTGGTATCGATACGAAAAAGAATCGGTATCAATTTCGATTCGGAACTCAACGCAGTTTCAATCAAACCCACGCAGGTAACGACACGATACAGAATGGATATAAATCTCGATTCGTAACCCACTCAAAGACCAGCGCCGCTGCATGTAGAAGCTGAAAAAACCACATCATCCGAGGGAGACTCGAACCCGGGACCCTCGGGAGTTCGAGTCTCGTGCGCTATCCACTACGCTACCATCATCTTATGTCCAAGTAATAACGGAACTCATATATTAACCATGATTCGGAATTTATATATAAGTCTCGAAGTTTCTTGAATACAAGATGTCAGGTAGTGTAGTGGATAGCGCACCAGACTCAAATTCCGAGAGTCCCGGGTTCGAGTCTCCCTTGGATGATGCGGTTTTTTTCAGCTTTTACATCCAACGACGCTAGTTTTTGCATGGGTTCCAAATCGGGATTTATAACGATTCTGTTTCGTGTATCAATACCAAAGCTGCGTAGGTTCCAAATCGGGATTCATACCGATTCTGTTCGGTATCGATACCAAAGCTGCGTGGTGTCCGAATTGGGATTGATATCGATCATTTCTCGTATCGATACCAAAGCTGCGTAGTCCGAATCGGGATTGATACCGATCATTTATCGTATCAATACCAAAGCTGCGTGGGTTCCAAATCGGGATATATACCGAATATGTTTGGTATCGGTAACAAAGCAACGTGGGTTCCAAATCTGGATGTATACCGAATATGTTTGGTATCGATACCAAAGCAACGTGGGTTCCAAATCAGGATATATACCGAATATGTTTGGTATCGGTACCAAAGCAACGTGGGTTCCAAATCGGGATGTATACCGAATATGTTTAGTATCGATACAAAAGCAACGTGGGTTCCAAATCAGGATGTATACCGCATATGTTTGGTATCGATACGAAAGCTGCGTTTGAAATCGGGATGTATACCGATTTGTTACGGTATGAATACTGTCTTCTGTCAAATCGGTATTGATACCGACACATTTCGGTTAAAAATGTACCAAACGATACGGTATCGCGATCAGCCAGGGTTTTATCTGAAAAATCATGTCCAAAACGAAACAACAAAATAGAAAAAGGGAACACAAGGGATTTCTGAAAAATCATGTCCAAAACGAAACAACAAAATAGAAAAAGAACTCAACGATAATGCATATAAGAGAATAATCAATCTCACGTGTTTCTACTGTGGTCGTTCGGCAGTCAAATGGTTTTTGCGCGCTTTTTTTCGGAATCGTCACCTCTGTGAAACTGGCCGTGAGATGGGAGCAGTAACGAGTAGTGGCAAAATAGGTTGGTACTAATGACGCGCCTTTCCTCTGTGTCGAAAAAAAGTTCGAACATTTTTTGAACGTATCTTGAAGTCCGAAATGCGAGATGTATGAAATATGAAGAGAAGAGATATTAATTGTACAGATATACGAAAATCATCCATGGGGCATGAAAATTTATATAATAATTAGAACTATACATACTATAGTAGGTTTTTGGTTCGTTTCTCGGCTTTTTTCGGAGTTTTTCGGATTTCTCGTCGATATTCAAAAAAAAAAAAAAATATGTTCACCTGTCGGAAAAAATCCTAACTACTATGATGATAAAAGAATATTAATTGTGGTGCCTTTTTTTTCCATAAAATATTTGAAATCATTGTTGTGTTTGTGATAAAACTTTTGTTAACATCGAACAAAACCTAAATATATTTCATACGCGTATTGCAAAAACTAGTGTAATTGAATGGTTCAGTGATTAAGTGACGATAAACGCGTTAAATATAACTCAATCAACAGGTCGTCTTGTCTTCGTCTTGTCGTCTTGTCTTCTTCTCGGTCGTCGTCGCGGCAATACGTGAGTAAAAACTGTAATGAATAATTATTAAAAATAACGATTAGTTTCCAAATGACTTATTTGGAAAGTCCGTCATATTTTATTTTAGTCTTTCACAGTATACATATTCAGATCCTTTGTCTCTGTTGATTTCAAAGCCAAAGATATCGAAAAGCATGCTCCGAAATCGTATGGAATTTATCAACCGATGTGAAGATTTTGTTCCTCTGCGCTTCACAGTCCGGAGTGTACTTTCAAGTCTTATCTTGACATGAGATTGACTTCAATAACATCTCTCGATCG
Source organism: Campoplex capitator (assembly GCA_037576405.1). Lineage (NCBI taxonomy): Eukaryota > Metazoa > Arthropoda > Insecta > Hymenoptera > Ichneumonidae > Campoplex > Campoplex capitator. The sequence continues at coordinate 81,622 of JARBWI010000616.1, read as the reverse complement.
GTTGGTTCGACTGGGCTGCGTCAAAACATCACAGTGTTCCGCAGTATGCATTTTCAAATCCTTCCCTTTCGTTGAACCTGTCATCAAATTAAATTAGAATAATAACATTTTGAACATATGAATAAAACAGTCAAATTTGTAGGAAATCTCATTACCTACGACTGTTGTATGAAAAACCAAAGCAATCCGCAAAACCAATTAGGCACTGTCGCTTTCACTTGCTTCAAAAATAATGTGCCAGTCTGCGCTGAATCAGATTCAGCGCAGACTGGCAGACAGCGCAGAAGATTGAAAAACATGCTCCGCAGTTGCATGAAATCTGTCAATTGATGAGAATACTTTGTTCCTCTGCGCTTCAAAGTGCGAAGTCACATCTCGACAAGATATTGACTCGAATAACATCTCTCCATCGGTTGGCAGAGATTTTATGCCTTGACATTCAACCGAGACTCTGCCGAGTCTCTTGACTTGCAGAATACAAATCAGCATGGCCTCTCATGAAGCCAAATTCTCGCTACAAATAATTGATGTTAAAACTTTGCTTTTTTCCAAGCTCGGGGTCCAAAGTTGAAAATTGCATTCTCGCTATAAATTAAGACGTTGGCACGTGTTTGCTCTTCGTTTCGCGTATCAAACCATGCTGACGAAAAAAAAATCATGACTTTATCATTTCTACTCGGAGACGATCGATTTTCGTCTGAAAAATGATGGAAAAACGTCATTTTTCAGCGAAAATCGTGGTAATGGGCAAAAAATCATATCTCGGCGATGGATTGAGATAATGCCATGTTTCTGGGCTCAAATTAAGCCCGACAGAGTATATTTATAAGAAATAAATCAGCACCGTATTCCCACTAACCCAAGACAATAATTTCTCTGTTTCTAATACATGTAAAAACGTTGTTATTTTCAAAGCTTGTGGTGAAAAACCGAAAATGGTATTCCCGCAAGAAATGAAGATGCTGGCACGTGTTTACACCTTTTTTCTGCCAAACAAACCATGTCGCTGAAGAAAAAATCATGATTTCATCGTCGTTGCTCGGAGGCGATCGATTTTAGTTTGAAAATTCACGAAAAATCGTCATTTTTCAGCGAAAATCGTGGTAATGGGCCAAAAATCATATCTCGGCGAGGTAATGAGATAATGGCATGTATCTGGGCTTAAATTTAGCTCCACAGAGTATAGTTGTAGGAAAAAAATCAGCATCGTACTCCGACTAAGCCAAGACAATTATTTTTCTGCGTCCAATTACTGTGAAAACAGAGATTCTTTCAAAGCTTGTGGTGAAAAACCGAAAATGGTATTCCCGCAAGAAATGAAGATGCTGGCACGTGTTTGAACTTCCTGTTAGCTAAAGAAACCATGTCGGCAAAAAAAAATCATGATTTTACTGGTGTCGCTCGAAGACGATCGATTTTCGTCTGAAAAACGATGAATAATCGTCATTTTTAGCGAAAATCGTGGTAATGGGCCAAAAATCATATCTCGGCGAGGTATTGAGATAATGGCATGTATCTGGGCTTAAATTTAGCTCCACAGAGTATAGTTATAGGAAAAAAATCAGCATCGTACTCCGACTAAGCCAAGACAATGAATTCTCTGCGTCCATTTTCTGTAAAACGTGTTTGAAAACAGAGTTATTTTTTCGAAAAAATCAGCATCTCACTTTTATCAAGCCAACACGATATATTCTTCCCTTCATTTTGATGTAAAAATGTCGTTTTTCTCGAAGCTGATGGTGAAAAGTTCAACCGACATTCTCGCGATAAATTGAGATTTGGCACGCGTTGACGCTTTTATTGATCTGCTCTTTAATCTTCATCAAAATTTGTGGTAAAAATAATGTATCCCATGGAAGTCGTAAGTGCTATTTCTTAAAGGTATCCTATAACTTTGTTCTCCTTGACGGGAAATTGACAAACTTCATTTTGGCAATTTCTTATTCTCTTGATTTCTTTTCTGCGCAGGTTTTCCTCGTTCCTGGTCGGATTTGGCGGAAGGACCTGCTTTGTTCTTTCCTTACGACTCTTCTCCTTTTCTTTCTCTCTAACTTTTTTTTTATAACAGCTGCTTCGTGCGCTCTCAAGAAGCTGCTCCGTGCGCTCAAAACAAGCTGCTTCGTGCGCTTGCTTTGTGCGCTTAAAGAACGCTGCTTTGTGCGCTTAAAGAAAGCTGCTTCGTGCGCTTCAAGAAAGCTGCTTCGTGCGCTTAAAGAAAGCTGCTTCGTGCGCTTAAAGAAAGCTGCTTCGTGCGCTATAAGAAAGCTGCTTCGTGCGCTTAAAGAAAGCTGCTTTGTGCGCTTGAAGAAAGCTGCTTCGTGCGCTTAAAGAAATTTGCTTTGTGCGCTTGAAGAAAGCTGCTTCGTGCGCTTAAAGAAAGCTGCTTCGTGCGCTTAAAGAAAGCTGCTTCGTGCGCTTAAAGAAAGCTGCTTCGTGCGCTTCAAGAAAGCTGCTTCGTGCGCTTCAAGAAAGCTGCTTCGTGCGCTTCAAGAAAGCTGCTTGGTGCGCTTACAGAAAGCTGTTACGCGTGCTAAAGTTAATTAACAAAGATGACTACGTGCAAATTAAGTTCTGAAGATCGAAACATTATTGCTAAAGGCGAGTGGCTCACTGGAGATCACATCGACACTTTTGGTCGGCTCTTGGGAGAACATTCTGATTCTGAATTTGTGATGCAAGAAACATGGAAGATTCAATTTCCTCATAATATTACTGCAGAGAGAGCTGATCACAAGTTTATTCAAATTTTGCATAGTTCGGAAGGAATCAACAATAGAGGGGGGCATTGGGTGTGTGCTTATTACGACACCCGCTCTCTTTTCATACTTGATTCTCTCAATCTAAAAAAGTTGCATCCACATCACAAGTTGTATTTGCAACGTCTGTTTCCGACATACCCGTTCGATCAGCGTCCTGTTAAATTCCCAGTCGTTACAAATCAACCAAATTCGAGTGACTGTGGGGTTTATGCCATTGCTTTTGCAATATCGCTTTTTTTCGGTATAAAGCCGGAAGCAATACAGTATGATGTGAAAAGTATGCGCCAACATTTGTTGGAAATATTTGATACGGGGATAATTAGTCATTTTCCACATACAGTCAAGAAAGGAGATTCTATAAAAATCCCCTCATTACAGCAGTTAAAACATCGAAGAGAGAACGCGTCGAGAAAGAAATTTCGGCGCCAAAGCAACCAACGCGATCAAGATGTGATCCCAGCCAAATCTCATAATTGTGAGAACCGAAACGCAATGATACGAGAGAAGACTGTTGCAGGCGAAAACCACCTCGCTCGCAAACTGGATCTTTTGCAAGTAGAGAATAATTGCACATTATCTACTGCACGCAATATACATGAGAAAATAGTATCCCTCAATCACAGTTCTTTGGTTTTTGGTATACCCCAAAGGAAAGTGCAAGCAAATTCAGTTAATTTAAAACTTCCGATCGTGGCACAGATCCAAGAAAGATGCTCTGGCGAGGACAAACTTTTGCCGCCCAAAGTCGTGACCTTTGCTGAGGCTAGTGACATTATCCCGTATGATGTAATAAAACAAGAAAAGTTTATAATCGATCTTGAAAATAAAGAAAACCAGGAGTTCTTTTATGAAACTCGTGGTAAAAATCATTCAGTAATCGCAGTCAGAAAAAACAAAGATCCCCCATTGACAAACGATTCTGGCAATAGAAAGAAGCATAAGAATTCAAATTCGATCGACACTGGGGTTCAAAACTGTCAAAAACTTTCGACATTTTGCATCAAAAGACACACTCCTAGTGAATTCAACCAGACAATGGTGGTAAACCCGACAATCGACAATGGTGGTAAAAAGTATAGGAATATAATTTCTTTTCCGATAAAAAAAAGCATCATCAAAAATAGTGATTTGTTGGCTCAACGTGGGAAACGGAAAATTTCAATTTCTAATGATGCGGCACTTGAGAATTGTCCAAAACGCTTAAAACTTATAGCTCCAACTCCTGTCCATTCTTATGTAAATAATAAGGAGGATACAGGAAAATCTCGGCAGCTTGGTCATATAAAACTAAAGATACAGAAAGCCAAATAATTATCCCGAAAATATAGCCGAATTCGTGGAAATAATGATAGCGTAAAAATAGCTAATACTAAAGGAGAGTATGTAAAAAGATTAACAAAGAAATTACGTCCCCATTCGGTCGGTGAATGTCTTTTTGAAGCCGAGCGCATAATTAAATGGTGTTTCAGATTAAGAGGTAAAAAGATTTTTGCGCTCAGGCAAGCGCTGCTAAAGATAAAACGTAAATCTGAAATTTGTTTAACACTCAAAGCAGCTACATCGGATTCTGATAAGAACAATCGAATAATTGCTTTATGCGGATCCAGCAGAAAGCATACAGCTCTGTCTGAACCGTATTACGGAGAGACTGCTTACATACATCCTCGAACTGTTGCTGAGCCTATCGTTATGAATGTCGAAGCTAAGGCAACAAATGTGCTACCGTTAATTGTGACAAAAAAGATGCGCAGTAGGTATCGCACATGGGATTGTTCCGAGCATTGCAGAATCCCGGATAATGTTGTTTTGGATAAGTTTGAAAAGTTCATGATCATTATGTGCGATGTCTCTATGCGCAAATTAAAAACAATTTTACCTAAAATTCGGAAATGTACAGTAAAACACACTGAAAGTAGGCTAGGTCATAGCCAAGCATGCTATATGCAGCCTCTTCTATGCGAATCGTTGCTATTATCTTTAGACTTTCTATCATCGCATTTTCCGCAAGTCAGATTGCTAAAACGATTATTTTATAGTATATCAGCGTTACTTCAAAACGTGATGGAGATTGATAACGCTTTAGACATGATGAATGTGGAAAAATTGCAAGAATTTGCGAACAAAGCGAAAGAAAATGCAACCCATTTCCAAAGTACTGATGAAATACTTTTAGACGAAGATGCTATACTTCGTAAGTATGCACACGCATTCCAAGCGTTTCAGAAAAAAGCATCAAATCTACCACGTTTTCCATGTCGGTCGCGTCAAAAGCTGTGTTGTTTAACGGATGTCAGGAAACTTGACAATATTCGTGTTTTACCGACTGGAAAGATTTGGGATGATCTACAACTCTTTATTGAAAATAATAAAGATTGTGATTCGGATTACATTTGTCAGTATTGTTTAACGAAATTCCGCTCCGGAAATATCCCTCCAACATGTGTCCTTAATAATCTACATATCTGTGCAGCCCCTACTTCTGTTAAAAACTTGAACGAATATGAAAAAATTTTGATTCAAAGAGCCAAGACATTCCAAACAGTTGTAAAAATGGGTACAGTTCATAAAAAAAATATGCCCCACCGAAAAATGTATAGTAAAGCTCAGGGGCGAGCTTTTCACTTACCTTTACCACTCGAAAAAACATTGGAAAAAATTTGTCCCTCGACAAGTCCAATCAATTTGGATCATGAATTGTATATATTAGTACGTGGTGTTCCGACAAAAAGTAAAAAAGTTTGGGAATCAATAGTTGACATAAAAAAAGTATATGATGCTCTTTTGTGGTTGAAAGACAACAATCCCAATTATAGCAATATAAAATTACCCGAGCGATGGTCGGACTTGCTGGACACAAATCTACGCGAGGTTGTATTTCAAATATCCCAAGACTGTCCCAGTGATGATGACATTGATGACCCAGATATCGTTCTTGATAATCGTAAAAAAGAAGACCAACAAGGTAATGATGTTGTTTTTGAGAAGTGTGAAAAAAAATACAAAAAGTAGTCTCAAGTAAGCAAATAGAGGGCCGTGCGGGAGCTCTCCTGACCCAAATGACACCCTCCGATAGTTTTTATGAACAGTACAGTATTCTTCGAATGCATGCTCCCAAAGAAAACAAAACTGCTTCAGAACTTTATCAGATGTTGAAAGTTCATGATGAACCATTGGATAATCGGTACAAACTTCTAGATTTGTTATGTTTCCCTGACGTGTATCCCAATGGTATCAATGGAGAACACCAAGAAAGACCTGTCCATATTTCAGCCTTTGAATATGCGAAATTACGAATTTTGTCAAGAAACAGTCAATTCCGTTTGAACCAACAATATTTGTTCTTTCTTTTGAATGCACATAATATTCGGCAATTACAAAGTGGTATATATCATAAACTGAACGTTACCGATGGACGCATACGATACACATCTGCTTCTTATCTAGCACATTTGATGAAAGGAGAACTAGAAGGAAATTTGTCTACAATATTCTCGAAACTTCGAAATACCGAACAGTATTGGCATATACCACGCAGTAATTTAAATTGTATGATACGCGAATATGGACCTCCAACATGGTTTCTTACTTTAAGTCCGAGTGAGTGGCAGTGGGATAGATTATCCGAATTCTTACGAGAAATGAACCCTTCACTCGGAAATAATAAATCGTTGAGCGAACTTATTGCTGCTGATCCTATATCAGCTTCAATATTTATAAATACCGAATTCCGCGCGATGATGGAGTTTCTTAGGTCAAACGACAATCCCATTGGAAAAGTAATATGTTATGTTATCAGAAGAGAGTATCAGGGAAGAGGTATCCAACATTTCCATTTGCTTATATGGGTAGAGGATGCTCCTATTCTTGGAAAAAGCTCGAAAGAAGAAGTCGCCGACTTCATCAAAACATACGTGACTTGTAGAATACCGAATCCAAAAGTTTCGCCCCAGTTGTATCGTCGTGTTACGACACATCAGAGTCATCATCACAATTCCTATTGTATGCGTAGTAAATCGGTAGGAACGAAAGGTAAGGGCGGCAGTTGTAAGGTTTGTCGCTTTTCATTTCCAAGACCAGTATCCAACGAATGGGTTATCAGGGATGTTCAAACATCCATTGCCGGAAGGCGAAATTTAAAATCAAAATGCCAATTGTATGATAATCCTCGTAGTCTTGACGAAGTTAACATAAATAATTACAACCCTGCTGTATTGACAGCGTGGGAGGGTAATATGGATATCAAGAGACTCGGTAGAGTCTCGGGACAAGTACATTGACAGCCCTGTCGTCTGCTGGCCCGAGGCTCGCCGAGACTATACTTTCTCGAAACAAAACTTTTCGCGGTGGTGGGGGTAAAATTGGCATGTCATTTTATTGAATTACGAAGCTCGGAAGCAATTGAGGAACTTAAAAATTGAACTTTTAGCTAATTATGAAATTCTCTTTCGATTGCGCCGAAAATCAGCATGATGGGTCGCGTAATTGCTGAGAAAAAACTTTGCACGGGCTCAAGATTATGCAAAAGTGACTAACACATTCAAGAATTGACGTGTCTGTATATAACACCATCAGAGGCATTTTGATGCCTCTCGAGTTTCTGATTGGTTGGTCTGACGCACGCATACTCAGTGAATTCAGACGTATCGGTGAAACGTAGCAGCCTACACAGCAGCATGAAAAAATTCGAAAAACGATAGACGGGTGTCAGTGTCATAATAAAATGAAACCAGCCGCGATTTGATAAAAAGTACAGTTAATGAGTGATAAAAAATAATAAAAAAAATAAACGTTCTTTAGAAATCACGGTTATGTTGTTGCAGTGAACTTTTACACCGTGTTATAATTCGTATCCCGATTAACCTTTTACACTGAGAGAAATGAATCGTTATCAACAAATTTTTTGTTGGGTCTATCTATTTATTTTATTAAAATTGGTGGTGTGGTGTCATAATATTAAGAAAACCTGACGTACATAATAAACATCAAAAAAGTTATTCAAGTGCCATCAATATTTAAAAGCGTTTTTATTACCCAGCTGCGATAAATCTAGGTTAACCTAAAACTTGGAGTCAGAAATTTCATTTCGGGAACCCGCAATTATTGTATATATGTATTGATTTATTGATGAATTCGAATAAAAAATCACAATAAATGTGTGCTGATTATATTTATTGTTTCATCATTATCTATTGAACTGTCATATTTTTTAACTCCAGACTGCCCGCAGGTCAAGTTTCACCAGTTTGCTGGAAAATGTGTTTGCTGTGGAATTATACTTCTTTGCTTCCACTGCGGCAACATAAGTTGAAAGATTTGTTACAAAAAGACTTTAGTTGCTCGTTAATTGACAGGATAAATTTGTTTCTCATTGTGACCTAATGAATACACCAGAACTTTAAGAAATATTTTGGGTTCAGTGTATGCCAAATTATTCACTTTCCGCTCCGATTGTGTATAATGATATCTAAAAGTTGTTTTGAAAAGTCTTCGGGTGCTTTTTTCTGAGAGTATCAAAATTGGTATCGGTGAGATGCAGCGAGCACCTACAAAGTTTCACAACTTTATGAAGCGACCAGGACATTGAGTTTTCCCATTTTCCATCTCTTATTGTAGAATTATTGATTTATGAATTCATAACAAAAAGTCTTTGACTGCTTACTTTTCGATGAGCTCAAAATTTTGTCTGCGACTAGCCACGGAAACGACAGAAATTACTGAATTTCGTTGGACTCAATGTGCACTATGTTCATTCACTTTCCTTTACTACATGTGTCATTAGGAATTTGAAAAAAATATTTCAGGAAGTCATCACCGGGTACTTTTTCTTCAGTAGGATCAAAATTCTGTCATCGGTATGCAGCGGATGCCTATAAAGTTTAGAATTTCTGCGAAGCGACATGTGTACCAAGTATTTCCACTTTTTGGCTCCAACTGTGACATATGAATTGGAAAACTTGTTATAAATATCTTCAGCGGCTTGTTCTTGAACAGCTAGGATCGAAATTGCTGTCTTTGAAACCCCATCGTCGATGCCTGAAATAGTTTTGAATTCTGTTGGACTTGAAGTACGCTGTGTTTTTTTGCTTTTCTTCTTTAGTACTGGCATGAACAATTGGAAAAGTAGTTTCAAATTGTTTTCCGCTGTTTTTATTCTATTAGTATCAAAAACTAGATAAGTAGAATGCAGCGGACACCTGCAAACTTTGGAAATTTTTTGCAGCGACAAGTGTGCTAAGTATTTCCGCTGTTCAGATTTGATTGTGGTAATGAGAGTTTGAAAAACTATTATAAAAAGTCATCAGAGGCACATTTTTGGATGGGATTGAAATTTCTGGCTTGAAAACGGAAGTTGTTTCGGGGGAAGTCTTCGGATACACTTTTTCTGATGATATGAAAAATTCTGTAATCAGAATGCAACGAATACATACAACTTTTGAAAATTTCTTGAAGCAACATATGGAGCATTGGAATACAGCGGATACCTACAAACTTGGACATTTCTGTGAAGCGGCTTGTGTGCCAAGTGTCTTCACTTTTTAGCTTCAACTATGGCATATGAATTAAAAAATTTGTTACAAATGTTATCGGCTACTCATTTTCGTTAAGCTTGGAGTGCGCTGTATTTTTTAGCTCACCCTCTTGAGTTCTGGCATATTTAATTCAAAAAGTCTTTCGCTGCCTTTTTTCTGTAAGTATCAAAAAGTAGATAATTGGAATGCAGCAGATAACTGCAAACTTTGATAATTTCGTGAAGTAACATGTGTACTATTTGTAAGTATTTCCACTTTTCATCGTTGATGGTAGTATTATGATATTCAAATATGATCACAAAATGTCATCGGAAGAACATTTTTGGATAGAATACGAATTTCCGTCTTCAGAAAATGATGAATCTATCAAAATGTTTCCAATTTTGTTAGATCAAGTGACCATTATGATTTGTCACCCTTCGACTTCTATTTTGGCAAAATAAATTAAAAAATCTGTTTCAGCAATCAATCATCGCTCTTTTTCCGGAAGTATCAAAATATGTATCATCGGAATGCAGCAGATTTATGGCTTCGATTCGGCATAATAAATTGAAACATTTTTTATGTTCAATAAGTTCCTTCCATGGTCGCTATGGTTCTGGTTGCATTGAGATTTGTGCGAGACTAATGCAACTGATACAACTGTCCTTATCTGATAGTTTTAATGACTTAATTTAATTGCTAAGGTAGGATTCTGGTTTAAATTTGTCCGCATTGCCTAATATGTTGTTTTGTAGTACCCATAAAATTCTGCTATAACTCTTTGAAACTCAACGAGAATATGATAAAAACTGACACCTCTTATTCTCATTGTATTCCTTCAAAGGTAATGAAGAATATCAAGACTTTACCTCCTTGTTGACAAAAAGTAAAATTATTATTATTTTTTTTTATAATTTCGTGAAAAAGAGAGTTTTTATCCTGAAATTGGATGTTAGATGTTAGAAGCCGAAATCAAGAGACTCGGTAGAGTCTCGGGACAAGTACATTGACAGCCCTGTCGTCTGCTGGCCCGAGGCTCGCCGAGACTATACTTTCTCGAAACAAAACTTTTCGCGGTGGTGGGGGTAAAATTGGCATGTCATTTTATTGAATTACGAAGCTCAGAAGCAATTGAGGAACTTGAAAATTGAACTTTTAGCTAATTAAGAAATTCTCTTTCGATTGCGCCCGAAATCAGCATGATCGGTCGCGTCATTGCCGAGAAAAAACTTTGCACGGGCTCAAGATTATGCAAAAGTTACCAACACATTCAAGAATTTGACGTGTCTGTATACAACACCATGATAGGCCTCAACGCCCGCCTCAAGACCCATTTTCATCAAAGCCAGTCTCCAGTGACAGCTGCAGAGAGAGAGAGAGAGAGCAATGACTACTACGTTCACACGGAACACTTATTCCGGATTAATTAATCGGGTTTATTAAGCCCGATATATATGTATATACACCCCATTATAACCAAATCGGAATAAGAGTGCCGTGTAAGCGTAGTGTATGACGTCTACACAGTGAAACGGTTATTAACGGAGTTTTGACATAATCAAGTGCAGGACGTCCGCAAAATTTCGATTAATGGATTTAATAACAATATTCAACGGAGATTCTGAGTGAAGTTCTGTAATGATAAAGTGCGAGATTAGCGAGTAAATTGGATAAATTGTGAAAAAAAATTATCTCAGAATAAACTTTTGAACAGACTGGTAAGCATTTTTTTCGTGATCCTGTGTATTCAAATCTTGCAGTGAACATATTCATCTACAAAATATAAAAATGCAAAATAAAATAAACAGTTATGGGTTATATTCACAAGCTAAAAGTGCGGATTGTAATTATATACAGTCTCCATAGGAGTTTATATGCACCAAAATATTTTAAAATTTTAGAAAAAAGAAGTGGTATAATCGCAAAAATCCCCTCACGGGGAAAAAAACGTGGACAAGTACATTGGTGGTCCCTTGTTTCCCTATGATATTAAAAAAAAATCCAAAACGCCGCTCAGAAGAATACAAAAAAAGTTACAAAATAAGTTAAGATCTGTTGAAATATACGTGGCCAAATACGGGAAGCTTTACTGCGTTTCAATAAATTTTCAAATACGGTTTGATGTTGATAGAAAAAATAATAAAGTTCGGAAATTCAACTATGTCACCAACCAAATTGCAAACGTAAAAAAATTAGATTGTAAAAAAATTCTGAACGAAGTACTTGGCGAGTTCGTGATCATGATCTATACACTACGCTAATTTCATGGAAAAATTCTCGCCAAGTACTTCGTTCAGAATTTTTTTACAATCTAATTTTTTTACGTTTGCAATTTGGTTGGTGACATAGTTGAATTTCCGAACTTTATTATTTTTTCTATCAACATCAAACCGTATTTGAAAATTTATTGAAACGCAGTAAAGCTTCCCGTATTTGGCCACGTATATTTCAACAGATCTTAACTTATTTTGTAACTTTTTTTGTATTCTTCTAAGCGGCGTTTTGGATTTTTTTTTATATCATAGGGAAACAAGGGACCACCAATGTACTTGTCCACGTTTTTTTCCCCGTGATCTCACTTTTTACAGAAATGCAAAAAAAAAAAAATTTAATGATTTCGTTCAATCTCCAATTTTAAAAACTCGACGGTAGTTAAATACTAACGATAAATAAAAAATACGATTTACCAATTTGAAGGGAATTGGAAAACGAACAAAATGAGCGGTGGTTGAATACTCAATTTGGTATAGAAAAAAAGTTACAGCATTTTTAATGAAATTATGAAAAATTAAAAATACGAAAATCTTTCGTTTGATTATTTTATCCAGAAGAAAATTGAAGAACTACGCATGAAATTTAAAAGTAAACGCAAAAAGATGGCTCATCTTACATCGTAATATTTTTTTTTATGTGGATTCAAAAACAATTTTTTTCAAAAAAAAAAAGCTAGAACAGACTAAATGTGCCTGCTAGATATGCCGCGGGCGAAGCCCGCAGGCACAGCTAGTTACTATATATACGCCTTCCCCATGGCTGCTGTTCGACCCCCATCACTCGACCACTTTCGCGCACTCAGCCGTTTTTGCTCATGTTTGCGCCTAATTTTATTTATTAAACCTGCCGGGAGCAGATTTTGCAACCTTAGATTGGATAAGTATTCAGAGAAAAACACGTGAAGATAAAGTGCTGTGCCAGGTAATGCGTTGTTGCCTGGATGGATGGCCAAGATCGAGGCCAGAAAGAGAAAAACTTGTACCTCATTGGGATAAAAAGGAAACGATTTCGGTTGAAAATAACTGTTTATTACGGGGCACCGAATCATAATTCCAGAAGTGTGGCGTGAACTAATATTAAAAGAATTGCACTTCAGCCACTTTGGAGTATCACGCATGAAATCGTTAGCGAGAACATATGTATGGTGGCCCCAATTGGATGAACAAATCGAGAAGACAGCAAAAGATACAGTATCTACAAACGCGGACTTCTTAGGCTCGTTATTTGGGGAAATGATTTTAATCGTTATAGATAGCCACTCAAAATGGTCTGAAATATTTTGTGTACAAAATATGGAAGAAGACACAGTGGTACAAATTTTTGAAGAATTGTTCGCGAGGTTCGGCTATCTGGCTTACATTATGACGGATAATTTCGCATCGTTCTGCGCTGAGAAATTTGAAGCTATGGTTAGCGAAGTAAATATTAGGCACATCACTTCGCTGGCTATGAACGGTGCGGCTGAGAATTTTGTAGATACGGTAAAGCGTAAATTAAAAGCAATAGAGAATGGAGGCATGTCTCTTCCTAGCGCAATCCGTCAATTTGTGTTCGATTATCGCACGTCACAGCACGTAACGACAAAAGAACTCCAGCGAGTTTAATGTTTTAAAGAGAGTTGAGGAATAGATTCTCTATTCTGAGACCACTTACAACAGAGTGACAAATTTGTAGGAATTTGTAAGAGTAGCAGTGGTGGTCAAAGATTACAGAGAAGGAAAGGAACGTTGGGTAAGGGCTAAAATAGTAAAAGAAATTACCCGGGATCACATTCGAAGTTAAAGCCAAAGACGGACAAGTGTGGAAGAGAAATATCATCATAGCACAAAGCTATATACAATCACGAGAATGGAGGGACGGAGCCGAGAACGCAAAAATACAGGAGAAGGAGGGTAATAAGCCACCACCTCATAGATCAGAGCAGATTCAAAATCTCTATATGAGGTATTCCACGTCCAACCGGCGGACTTTTTCCCTGCCCCTCGCCGATTTGGTTAATTATTTTTTATATGATTATATGAAGTCTAAAAGACACCCTGGAATTTTTTCAGATTTTTCTGAAGAGTCATTAAAAAAAAAAAAAATCCAAAAAAGTCCAAAAAAAAGCCCTAATTTAAAAATCTGAAAAAATTCCTAAAAATCGCTGATTATATGCCAAACACTTTAAGCTACCGCTCGTAGTGGAAGTACGATTTTTTCTGGGTGTTAATCGGCTAATAACGTTGAAAAAATTCAAAAAATGCCGAAAAACACGTACTCTGACCCAATAGTTGAATATTTTCGTACCCAAAAATTTTTTTGTGATATTTGAGACCAATACAAAACAAAAAAAAATTGAGCCAGGCAAAAAATTGAGGTATTCATTCAATAGTTTTATTCAATATTATCAAATAATATGTAAATCTATGTTTTGTCGTTTAGTCTTTGTGTTTTTATTGAGATGAAATTAAACAAAATTGAGAAGTCACAAATTTGTTTTGGGCAAAAGCCATATAGGCATGAAAAACCAATTTATTAAAAGAACAACAACATGAACAGAAAACGAGTAATTAGTTGTGAAAAATTGTGTGTATGTTGGTTGTGTTTTCGGGAGGAGCCTCCTCGACTCCTACGGACGATCGAGGAGACCGTCGCGTTCGTTAGTGAGGATCTGACCTCAGGCGTTGGATCGGTTGGCCAGACCGATCGCTGCCGTTTATGAGTTCAATATTGTTTGAGTAAATTGGAATAGATAATCTCGATTTATCGATGCGATTGTGTTGCAGTTAGACTCAGAAATTGAATTTATCGCGAGATGTATCTCTTTTCATCCGAGACGTTCGCGCACGGTCCAAGATCTCGAGAACACTAACTGCCTTTTTTTCTTCCGTTACCATAACGAAATCTCTTTCTTTTTTTTTGTCAACGCCTCCCCGATAACAACGTTTTTAATGTCCACGTTTTCCTACTGTCGTTGTCTTAATTTCTACGGAACAATCTATTTTTTTCCAACTCTAGAAAAAGATCCTTCCATGATCGGTGTAACAGCTCCAAATATTGTACGTAAAATCTTATTATATTGGGAATTCGTAACTACTAGCTGATCAAGGTCAAGGTTTTATTTGATTGTTCAAAAATTGTGACGAAAATTGGTTTTAGGTACCCAAATATTCAACTATTGGGCCAGAGTAAGTGTTTTTAGGCATTTTTTGAATTTTTTTCAACGTTATTAGCCGATTAACACACAGAAAAAATTGTACTTCCACTACGGGCGGTAGCTTAAAGTGTTTGGCATAAAATCAGCGATTTTTAGACATTTTTTCAGATTTTTAAAAAGGGGCTATTTTTTGGATTTTTTTGGATTTTTTTTTTTTTGAAAAATGGTTCTTCAGAAAAATCTGAAAAAATTCCAGGGTGTCTTTCAGACTTCATATAATCATATAAAAAATAATGAACCAAATCGGTGAGGGGCAGGGAAAAAGTCCGCCGGTTCGACGTGGAATACCTCATATATATGAGTAGATCCATTGAATTTCGCACAATTTCTCGGGAGGGGTCTTTCGAATTTGCTACAAATTGAGTGCTTCGAAGTACTTTAAAAACTATCCCTAAATACCAAATTTCAACTCTCTAAGTGCTCAAGGTCATGAGAACGAGCCTTATAAAGGTCTAAAAATGTCCATTTTTTGCCTAGTTTTAGAGTGATGCCTCACAAAGACCTCACGTTAAAATTGAATAATACTGGTTACTTTTCCTTTAGTATACCATCTAGTTTATAGAAAAAAAAATTTCAGTCGTCCAGACCAAAAGGTTTT
This sequence comes from Campoplex capitator, assembly GCA_037576405.1. Lineage (NCBI taxonomy): Eukaryota > Metazoa > Arthropoda > Insecta > Hymenoptera > Ichneumonidae > Campoplex > Campoplex capitator. Next base: position 66,283 of record JARBWI010000616.1, on the reverse strand, counting down.
TCATTGCGACCAAGTTAAATGCATCGAAAATTTCAATAAAATGACCATTTTCAAATTGACGCTACACATTTATTTATAGCCTAATTTACTTCTAACACGGCTCATTTTTTTCATTTTTCAAACCCTTAAAGCGAGTCATGCCAAGAATTTCGATTGCGTAAAAAAGCCTAGAGATATTTCATTTCAAAGTTGCTCATTTTTCAAATTTGACGCAAAATCGCTAACTTTGACCTTGCACTACAAATTTTTATCAACTTTAATCGTTACAAAAATTTAGCTGAAAGTATTTTTCGATGTCTAGAATGACTTCCCCAAAGGAATTTCTTGGCCCGAACTTCTTTCACTCTCTACAGCCTGGCGAAAATCGAAATAATTCAGAGTACTTTGATGTTGAAAAATGTATGATGCAATGTTTCTAATTTTTTTCTGGGACGATTTCACGCAGTTTTCAGTACAGTAATATTGAATCGAAGCTAGCACCGCATAAATAGCATCAAATTTTTTGAAAAATATAATTATATGCTATTCAAAGCACTTTTAACCCGTTTCGGCCCAGAACGTCCCTCGCGGTACACCGCTATTTAGTGGCTCATAACTAATGCTACTCTGGACTAAAAAAAAATTCAAAGTACATAATCGTTTAGTTTACGATATGCTCTTTCCGATGATACCCGAGAAATTTCTCAAAAAAATTTTTAATGAAGAGAAAATGTGGTTTAAAACAAAAAAAAACATGATGTTTTCACACTTTTTTTTAAATTAGAAATTGAGTTTTTAGAGTTTCCCGGCTTGGAATGGACCTGGAACTGTACGGACCGGTGGCAAAAATGTTCAAATTTCAATGATCCACGGTCAAATTTTTTTTTTCAAATCAGTGTATTTAAAATGGCGATTGGGGTGAAAATATTTCGTGAAAAAAGAAACGATTTTTTTTTTTTCAAATGATGCACTTTTATCAAGAGACTCGGAAGAGTCTCGGGACAAGTACATTGACAGCCCTGTCATCTGCTGGCCCGAGCTCGCCGAGACTATACTTTCTCGAAACAAAACTTTTCGCGGTGGTGCAATTGCAAACGTAAAAAAATTAGATTGTAAAAAAATTCTGAACGAAGTACTTGGCGAGTTCGTGATCATGATCTATACACTACGCTAATTTCATGGAAAAATCCTCGCCAAGTACTCCGTTTAGAATTTTTTTACAATGTAATTTTTTTACGATTGCAATTTGGTTGGTGACATAGTTGAATTTCCGAACTTTATTATTTTTTCTATCAACATCAAACCGTATTTGAAAATTTATTGAAACGCAGTAAAGCTTCCCGTATTTGGCCACGTATATTTCAACAGATCTTAACTTATTTTGTAACTTTTTTTGTATTCTTCTAAGCGGTGTTTTGGATTTTTATTAATATCATAGGGAAACAAGGGACCACCAATGTACTTGTCCACGTTTTTTCCCCCCGAGGGGATTTTTGCGATTTTAATATCTCGCCTAAAAATCAAGATTCTCCCATGCTTTTCCATCTCAAAGGGGCAACAGAAACAAAAGTTGCAGAAAAAAATTCCAATCTTTCTTGAGACAAGCCAAAGTAACGTAATTTCATCTACAATTCCGTGAAAAATCGAGTTTTTATCCTGAAATTATATGTTACAAGCCGAAATTCATATCTCGCTTAAAAATCAAGAATCTCCCATGCTTTTCTGTATCGAAGGGGCAAAAGAAACTAAAGTTGCATGGAAAAAATCACAATCGCCTTGGAAACAAGCTGAGGTAACGTTTTTTCAATAACAATATCGTGAAAAAACGAGTTTTTATCCTAAAATAGGATGTTACAAGCCGAAATTCATATCTCGCCTAAAAATCAACATTCTCCCATGCTTTTCCGCCTCGAAGGGGCAAAAGAAACTAAAGTTGTAGGGAAAAAATCCCAATCGCCTTGGAGACAAACTAAGGTAACGTTTTTTCAATAACAATATCGTGAAAACCGAGTTTTTATCCTGAAATTGGATGTTACAAGTTGAAATTCATATCTCGGCTGAAAATCGAGATTCTCCCATGCTTTTCCATCTCGAAGGGGCCAAATAACCTAAAGTTGCTGAAAAAATTTCCTCCATGCCCGGGTGAAAAAACAAGGCAATGTTTTTTCACTTCCAATTTAGTGCAAAAACGAGTTATTATCCTGAAGTTGAATGTTACTAGCCGAAATTCATATCTCACCTAAAAATCGAGAATCTTCCATGCTTTTTCATCTCAAAAGGGCAAAAGAAACTAAAAATGCAGTAAAAAATCCTTATCGCCCTGGAGACAAGCTAAGGTTACGTTTTTTTCATTTATCATTTTCATTTTTCAATGTAGCATGTTAACTTGAATCTTATCGATAACCTCAGTCGTTACTCGTATCAACTTGCAGAGAGGGCTCAACTACGGATGAACTAGTAACGAATTTGCAAGGGTTGAGATGTGGATTAGACCTCTTTGGGATACCATGTTTAAAAAAAGGCGCCTGGAACTCTACCGCTTTGGTGGAGCGGAAAAACTTCGCGATATACAATTTTTACGTTAAGCATGTCTGTACCATGAGCATAGAATCTTTAAAAATGTACCAACATAATAACCCATAGAAATTTAAACCAAAATCTTATTATCATCAAAAAAAGGTTCAGGAATTTTTGAGAAAAAAGCTGTGATATCAAACCCAAAAATTCCCCTAGGGAAAAAAAAGGTAGGGACAAGTACATTGATGGTCCCTCGTTTTCTGATGATATCAAAAAAGTATAAAAAAAATTCTATAAAAAACATCATGAACCTTACTGAAAGTGATTTCAGCTCAATTGAAAAAAAAATCATAATTCAGCAAAAAACATTATTGAAAAAATATAAAACTATAAATCTGTAATTATTTTGTAAAGTGAAAAAAATTCTAATAAACCGTGAGAAAATCTTAAATACACCACTCGAAAACATTGCAGACGTAAATAACCAAAAAATTTCACTTGAAAACATTTTAAAAACCGATGCCCCACTCTTCTCATCTTATTAAAAAGGAGGAATGATTAAATGAATTGAAAAACTTTCTATCTAAGTTACGTACAGCATTAAAATTTATGATATCATTTCGAGGCCAAGTATTTATTGGTAATTCGGAATATTCATTCCTATGGGATGCATGAAGAACTTGGAAGAGTTCTACTAATAAATCTAAAAAGTTACCAAGTTACGTGCAGTACCAAAATTTATGATATCAACTCGAGGCCAAGTATTTTTTTAGTAATTCCGAGTATTCATTCCTACGGGACGCATCAGAAACTTGAAAAAGTTCTGAAGAATCGAAAAAGTTACCATCGAAGTTGAGTCTAGCACTAAAAATTATCATATTAATTCGAGGAGAAGTATTTTATTGATATATCGCAATTTTAACATTATGAACTTATGTTCTTATAAGGGTTGAGAATACTCGTCTGGCTCAGAACGTTTTATCGAAATGACTAGAAAATCAACAACCATAAAAATCCCCAAAATCATGCTTTCCGACAATTAGAACGATACCAACCCATTTTTTTCAACATATTCTGGCCCAAAGAGCAGTGAAGTCATGAATAACTTTTCGACAGCAGAAACTTATAAGGAATCTTCCTGCCTATGACTTTTTGATAAAATGGCTAATCCAAAAAAATCACATCGAAGGGAAAGTCATTTGTTACTTTATGGTGGTAGGGACTTATAAGAAAATCGATTCGTCTCCGACTTTTAGGATCCCCTGATATTATTCACAACATTCGACGTCGATTGGATCGGTACAAATTATGTTTAAATACGTGTTGAAAGTACTTGTCCGGCCCATCACTTTTTATTCAAATTGCTCATTCAAATCAAAATCAAAGAAGTTGAGCCATGTGTTAATTTTATGGAAAAGTAATACCAGCCCCTATCGCGTCTGTTAACATAAGAAAAAAATTTTCTCCGAATTCCAGCAATGGCTCGTGTCAAATTCAACGTTTGACAATGTTTTTAACTGGATCTGTATCGATGGTCCGTAAATCAACTCGAAAATTTCTTGGAATGCAACGTATTATCAGTATAATGTTCTCAGCAATAGTATAGGTTGTTCTTATGCAGAATAGAATTTTTCCGCCAAAATAAACGAAGAGTAAAAAATGCCGTAATTCCAATATAATCTAGAGGCTACCGAATCAAATTTTGTACGCGAATAAACTCGATAATTTCTTAAAATGCGACTTATCATCAGTTCAATGTTCTCAGCAATAGTATTGGTTGGTTCTTATACCGAATAGAATATGTCTGCTGAAAGAAATGAGGAGTAAAACAGGTCGTCATTGCAATATAATCTGCGGGGTTATCCTAGATGGTTAGAAATTTTTATTGTGTCGCGTGCATTTTTTCATGGATACACAATAAGATCCCTTGTATATTACAGGAAAGTTCCATTACATTCTTTTACAATTAATAGAATTGAGTTAAAATACCTGAAGGGATTTTTCTCAATTCCCTGATTTCCATTCTCCTGATTCAAGAGCCCTGATTTTGATTTGAATGAGCAATTTGAATAAAAAGTGATGGGCCGGACAAGTACTTTCAACACGTATTTAAACATAATTTGTACCGATCCAATCGACGTCGAATGTTGTGAATAATATCAGGGGATCCTAAAAGTCGGAGACGAATCGATTTTCTTATAAGTCCCTACCACCATAAAGTAACAAATGACTTTCCCTTCGATGTGATTTTTTTGGATTAGCCATTTTATCAAAAAGTCATAGGCAGGAAGATTCCTTATAAGTTTCTGCTGTCGAAAAGTTATTCATGACTTCACTGCTCTTTGGGCCAGAATATGTTGAAAAAAATGGGTTGGTATCGTTCTAATTGTCGGAAAGCATGATTTTGGGGATTTTTATGGTTGTTGATTTTCTAGTCATTTCGATAAAACGTTCTGAGCCAGACGAGTATTCTCAACCCTTATAAGAACATAAGTTCATAATGTTAAAATTGCGATATATCAATAAAATACTTCTCCTCGAATTAATATGATAATTTTTAGTGCTAGACTCAACTTCGATGGTAACTTTTTCGATTCTTCAGAACTTTTTCAAGTTTCTGATGCGTCCCGTAGGAATGAATACTCGGAATTACTAAAAAAATACTTGGCCTCGAGTTGATATCATAAATTTTGGTACTGCACGTAACTTGGTAACTTTTTAGATTTATTAGTAGAACTCTTTCAAGTTCTTCATGCATCCCATAGGAATGAATATTCCGAATTACCAATAAATACTTGGCCTCGAAATGATATCATAAATTTTAATGCTGTACGTAACTTAGATAGAAAGTTTTTCAATTCATTTAATCATTCCTCCTTTTTAATAAGATGAGAAGAGTGGGGCATCGGTTTTTAAAATGTTTTCAAGTGAAATTTTTTGGTTATTTACGTCTGCAATGTTTTCGAGTGGTGTATTTAAGATTTTCTCACGGTTTATTAGAATTTTTTTCACTTTACAAAATAATTACAGATTTATAGTTTTATATTTTTTCAATAATGTTTTTTGCTGAATTATGATTTTTTTTTCAATTGAGCTGAAATCACTTTCAGTAAGGTTCATGATGTTTTTTATAGAATTTTTTTTATACTTTTTTGATATCATCAGAAAACGAGGGACCATCAATGTACTTGTCCCTACCTTTTTTTTCCCTAGGGGAATTTTTGGGTTTTCTCATTTATAGGAGAAATTTCGGCTGCATTAGCTTGGTATCTTACCAAATACATTTCAAAATCAGAAAAAACTCATGTCGGGGAGACTTTTGATCAAGTTAACAGTACAAAATCTGTAGCCAGTAGGCTTTGGAATATTGGATTGCGTGGATTGAATAGTCGAGAATGTGGTGCACTTGAAGCAGCAGACACATTGTTAGGGTATCCTTTGTTCGAAACGGATCCTGAAACCACTATTAGGTGGGTTGATATTAATATTGTAAGAACTAGGCGTGTCAAGCCCCGCAAAGAAGTGGAGGCTATGGACGCAGAATCTACCGATATTTTTTACAATGGCTTAATGGAAAATTATCCAAAGAGACCTGCCGAATTGGACGGGCTATGTCTTTATGATTATGCAAAGTGGTATGATATAGTAAAAACCATGCCTCAAAGGAAAACCGTCGTGTTTTACAAACTAAAACCTGGTTCGTATCTGCGGAAACGCGAACGAGGCTATTTAATTAATCATTATCAATATGATCCCGTGACCAGTCCCGAGAAATACTTTTACTCCTTACTGGTGTTATTCCAACCATGGCGAACCCTAAATGAACTTAAGAATGGTGAAGAAACATATACCGGGTCGTACTGTTTAGTGCAGGACACATTGCCAATGGCCGCTGAATATCATGAACGCTCTTCTGAGATTATGAAAAACATGAAAGACGTGAAAGAACTAATTCAGCAAAAAATGGATGAAATGAAGAAGGACGAAGAAAATCAGTCCGATTTAGATAAAGTTCCGATTGGTTGTGATCCTGTTGAAGCTGGTCAAGCAATGAAAGATTTCGTTAATTTGGGCGCCAATGAAGCTCATAAAGAGCTAAATGTGTCAGAAATGATCCACGAATTGAATACGGACCAGAAACGTATTTTTGACTTGGTCACTGAAACAATGAATTCTAATGAAATATTACGATTGTATGTGAGCGGCGAAGGTGGAACGGGTAAAAGTTTCTTGATAAAAACCATAACCTGCTGGCTGAAGCAAGTAAAAGGTAAGGACTCAGCTGTAACCGCACCTAGCGGAATAGCTGCATTCAACATAGACGGATTCACCGTTCATAGGTTATTTCAACTGCCCGTTGAACATAATCAGACGCCGAAATACAGGGAATTGTCAGATGCTGCTTTAGAAGTTATTAGAGACACTTTGAAAAACGTTGATCTTATTATTATCGACGAAATATCCATGGTCTCAAATATTACTCTGATGTACATTCATTTGAGACTCACTGAAATCTTCAACAGTGCTGATGTCGAAGATGGTTGGTTTGGAAAAAAACATATTATAGTTTTTGGTGATTTATTACAATTACCACCCGTTCGTGAAGAACCCGTATTCATGAAACTTTCCAGTGAGAAGGTTGTAAAATTGATTGGGTCGCTAGGTACCACCGATTTATGGAGTAATTTATTCAAGTATGATGAATTGTCCATCAACATGCGTCAAAAAAATGATTTATCATATCGAGAAATGCTTTCAAAAATCCGCTTCGGTTGCATTGATAGTGAAGGTGTGCAGATGTTAGAGTCAAGAAAAATTGTATTATAATCTTCAAATATCTGTGATAGAATCAGGGAGTTGTGCAATTATATTAATTCTTTACCCAGTGATGCCGTTTGCCTAATGCCGGTTAATCGGATGTGTGATGTGCTAAATGAGGCAATGTTAGACTTGATTCCGACAAAAGCAATTGACTTAATAGCCGAAGACATAATCGACAAACCATCACTCAAAACTAGAATTGCAAAAATTTTACAGCGCTGGGAGGATGATGCAAGTCAAACGGCCGGGCTTGCTCGGTTGATCACCGTCAAAATTGGTGCTAAAATTATGCTCCGACGAAATATCGATGTCACGGTAGGTCTCGTGAATGGAACAATAGGCACGATAGTTGCAATTTCCGAATCATTAGATAAAAGTATGATTGAAAAAGTGACGATTGTTCTCACTAACGGTGCACAATATGACATAGAGCGTGTAAGCGTTAAATTTCAAGTCATTGACGGTGTATATGTGCTCCGTAGACAATTTCCTTTATGTCTTAGCTATGGTATTACAATACATAAAAGTCAAGGATTGAGTTTGAAACACGCTGTTATTGAGTGTGGAAACTCAGTATTTAGTTGTGGCCAAATTTATGTAGCCCTGTCGCGAGTAACGTCTCTTGATGGATTACATTTGATAAATTTCGATCCATATTCGATTCGTGCCAATCCTCTATGTATTACCGAGTACAATCGCTTGAGAAAATTATATCGGCCTGACCTGGAAAATATAAAAATTCCAGAAACTCGTGGATCTAAAACGCACGACGTCATTTGGGCTGTGTCTAAAGGATTGACCGAAGTGCAAATACAGGACAACAAAACTTGTAATCGGCAGACCGATACTATTACTGGATTCCTCAATAATGATTCAACATCCTGTTATGCTAATACTGTCATTCAATGTATTTTTAACTGCGAGCCTATTGTAAGACTGCTTCAGGAAGCAAATGATTGTCAAACCCTGGTGGCTTTATTAAAAATCTATAAAACGAAAGCCAGCTCCCCTTTGGAATTGAGTGCAGTTCGAAAATATATTGGCGAGACATTCGTTAAACCCATTCTACAAGATGCATCACAGTTTTTCAATGCCATATGTCAAGCGGTACCGTCCATCAAAACCCTTGTTGAATTTCAATTTTCAACCAAGACGCGTTGCAAAGCCTGCGAATATATGAATTCCTTAACGGATGAACGTAGAAATGTGTTGATTATGGACGTATTGAAATCAACAAAAACGTTGACACTCCAAGAAGTCATCGATGGCAATTTAGCACAATGGAAAACAACTGATTCCCCTTGCAATAACTGTCCTGCAATGAAAAGGGACGTGCGATTCTCGTTGACTACAGTCCAAAAAGTACTGGTAATTCTATTGGCATTATCATCAGTTGACTCCAAAACAGGTAAGCCTAGCAAAAAACGATGCAAAATTAAGGCTGTGCCGAGCTCGAAGCTGATATTGTGTGGCCAGACATACAAAGTAATAAGTGCAATATTCCATCATGGTGAAAATATCAACACTGGCCACTATACATGTATGATACGACAGGGCCGTTCAACTTGGATGAGCGTTGATGATATTATCATTGAAAAGAAGACCTGGCCCGTTAATGCAAATAATGCTTATATGTTTTTCTTAGCGCAATAAATCAAGAGACTCGGTAGAGTCTCGGGACAAGTACATTGACAGCTCTGTCGTCTGCTGGCCCGAGGCTCGCCGAGACTATACTTTCTCTGAATAAAACGATTCGCGGTGGTGGGGGTAAATTTGGCATGTCATTTCGTTCAATTACGAAGCTCAGGAGTCATTTGATGGCTTGCAAATTGAACTGGAGATCAATTAGGAAATTCCCTTTCGATTGAGCCCGAAATCAGCATAATTCGTGGCGTATTTGCTGAGAAAAAACTTTGCACAGGGTCAACATTATGCAAAAACTACTAAACATTCAAGTTTTTGACGTGTCTGTATATAACATCATCAAAGACATCAAAGGCCTCATGTCCTCGGGGCTAACTTCACGGCGGTGTCGCAGACTCACACCTCGACGCTATAACCAAGAAAAGTGTGATCGGCTATGTGTTAATTAGTTGTTTTGACAGTGCAAAGTTCGGGATGTGTATACCGTGTGCTAGACATATTCGAGGTGAATTAGTTAATTTTGTCATTTTCTTTCGTGAAGTGTTTTTATAAAATATCTACATTTATGAATTAAACAACCATCTGTCAGTTTTGATGGTATAAACAAACAGAGTTTCGACATATAACAAAGTGCCGGATAAATGAAAAAAAAGTTTATCGTCTAATGAAGTGCATAATATCTATTTATTTTATTAAAATTGGTGGTGTGGTGTCATTATATTAAGAAAACCAGACGTACATAATGAACGTCAGAAAAGTTATTCAAGTGCCATAAATATTGAAAAGCGTTTTTATTACCCAGCTGCGATAAATATATAGGTTAACCTATAACTTGGAGTCAGAAATTTCATTCCGGGAACCCGCAATTATTGTATATATGTAATGATTTATTGATGAATTCGAATAAAAAATCATAATAAATGTGTGCTGATTGGATTTATTGTGTCATATTTTTCTTTACTCAATTTGGTCGTGCCCTTTAGTCCATTTATTTACACATCGATACGCAGTGTACGAATGCCAAGTTTCACCAGTTTGTTGGAAAATGTGTTTGCTGTGCATTTATACTTCTCCGCTTCCACTGCGGCAACATAAGTTGAAAGATTTGTTACAAAAAGTCTTTATAGTTGCTCGCTAATTGACAGAATTAAAATGTTTCTCATTGTGACCTAATGGATACACCCGAATTTTAAGAAATGTTTTGGGATCAGTGTATGCTAAGTTATTCAGTTTTCGCTCAGGTTGTGTATAATGAATTCAAAAAGTTGTTTTGAAAAGTCTTCGGGTGCATTTTTTCTGATAGTATCAGAATTGGTATCGGTGAGATGGAGCGAGCACCTACAAAGTTTCACAACTTTATAAAGCGATGTGTACGTTGAGAGTCTTTCCACTTTTCATCTCTTATTGTAGCATTATTGGTTGATAAATTCATAATAAAAAGTCTATGGCTGCTTACTTTTCGGTGCGCTCAAAATTTTATCTGCGAATAGCCCCAGAAACAACAGAAATTACTGAATTTCGTTCGACCGAATGTGCACAATATTCATTCACTTTCCTTTTCTACATGTGTCATAATGAATCCGAAAAGAAGATTTCAGGAAGTCATCGGGTACTTTTTCTTCAGTAGGATCAAAATTTGTATCATTGGTATGCAGCGGATACCTATAAACTTTGGAATTTCTGTCAAGCGACATGTGTACCAAGTATTTCCACTCTTGGGCTCCAAAACTGTGACATATGAATTGGAAATTATGTCATAAAAGTCTTCAGCGGCTTGTTCTTGAACAGCTAGGATCTAAATTGCTGTCTTTGAAACCCCATCAATGCCTGAAAAAGTTTTGAATTCTGTTGGACTTGAAGTACGCTATGGTTTTTGCTTTTCCTCTTTAGTACTGGCATGAAGAATTGAAAAAAGTTGTTTCAAATGGTTTTCTGCTGTCTTAATTCTATTAGCATCAAAAACTAGATAATTGGAATGCAGCGGACACCTGCAAACTTCGGAAATTTTTTGCGACAAAGAATTGTCATAGATTTTAACTTTTTCTTTCTAATTTTAGCATTATGGATTGAAAAATTTATTATTAAAAGTCTTCCGCTGCTCATTTTTGGATAAAATCAGAATTTTTGTCTCAGAAATCTTAAGAAAAATACATAAGAAACTTTGAAATTTTGTTGGTTCTAAAGTGCACTATGCTTTACTCTTTTTTACTTTACTTTTCTCATAATATATTTAAAAAAGCTAATTCAGAAAGTTTTTGGATGCTCTGTTTCCGATGGTATCAAAATGAGATTCATTGGAATACAGCGGACACCTACAAACTTGGACATTTCTGTGAAGTGGCTTGTGTGCCAAGTATTTCCACTTTTTGACTCCGCTATGTCATATGAATTGAAAAATTTGTTACAAAAGTCTTCGGCTACTTATTTCCGTTGAGCTTGAAGTGCGCTGTATTTTTCGCTCTCCCTTTTTAGTTCTGGCATATTAAATTCAAAAAGTAGTTTTGAAAAGTCTCCCTCTGCTTTTTTTTCTGTGAGTATCAAAATGTACACTACCGTCGGAAAGTTTGCGGACAAAAGTCCGAAAAAGTTCCCACACTCTTTTTCGTGTTATTCCGTCGATAATGTAGATGAATGAATTTAATGAACGGAATTTTAAAAAAGAAGAATCCCATTTGAATTTGCTTTTTTTGAAAAATTTTTGCGATTTTTTTTACGACTAGGACGTCATTTTGAAAACGACCATTTTTCGTCTTTTTTTTCCCTTTTACAGAGCGACCGCGTTTTCAGTAGAATTTTATTTTTCGAATTTCTTTGACCGGATCTTAAAAAGGCAAAGATTAAGTTTCAATTCCGTTTTTTTCTTCTTTCAAAAAAAAGTTATCATGTTATCAAATAAAAGTTATCAAAAAAAAAAAAAAAAAATTCAGAAGTTCCTGCGTAACACGAAAAAAGGAGTGAAAAGTTGCCTCCAAGATTGTTCTAGTCACTAGACTTTTTTCAGAAATTTTTTTTTTTCATCAATTCTAATCGAACTCCAGGTATGTCAATTTCCGTAATTCGAAAACTATGGGTTTTTGACCAGAAGTTCAAGTACAAAAAGTTTTATTTCTTTATTTCAAACGTGTTGGAATTTTTTCCGATTTTTTTCAAGTTTTTCAATCCGACGATGTTTATTTCGAATTTGGGATTTGATTGAAATATTATGGGGGATAAAAGTTTTATATTTCAATTTGAAAAGGTTTTGGATTTTTAAAGCCTCGTTTCTCCACTTACTGATTGAACTTGTGTCATGAAAGAATTAATGAAGGGAAGCCGCCGTATATTTTCGAGAGACTCGTTGAAAGGATGCCGCGTATAGTCGAAAAAGTGCCGAGTACCAAAGGCGGTTTATTCGACGAGAGACAAGTTTAATCGGTGAGAGATGAAATTAGTCTACAAAAATTGAAAACCTCTCGGAACCGAAATATAGAACTTTTATCCCTCATAATATTTCAATCCAATCCCAAATTCGAAATAAATATTGTTGGATAAAAAAATTCGAAAAAAATCTGAAAAAATTCCAACACGTTAAAAATAAAGAAATGAACTTTTTTACCTAGACTTTTGTTCAAAAAATTCATAGTTTCCAATTACGGAAATTGAAATTCCTGGAGTTCGACTGGAATCGATAAAAAAAAATAATTCGGAAAAAAAATCTAGTGACTAGAGCAATCTTAAAGGCAACTTTTCCCTTTTTTGAGATTTTTTTCTACTTGGAATAGTTTTTGTGTTACGCAAGAATTTTTGATATTCGTTTTTTTTTCGGCAAAAACATAATAACTTTATATTGAAAAATCGTACCGGATTTGGAAAAAAAACGAAATTGAAGCTTAAGCTTTACCTTCTTAAGATCTGGTCAAAGAAATACGAAAAAAATGTTCTACTGAAAACGCGGTCGCTCTATAAAAGGGGAAAAAAAGTCGAAAAATGGTAGTTTTCAAAATGACGTCCTAGACGTGAAAAAAATCGCAAAAATTTTTCAAAAAAAGATAATAAAAATGGAATTTCTCTCCTTCAAAACACCGTACATTAAGTTAATTTATCCACATTATCGATGGAATAACACGAAAAAGTGTGCGGGAACTTTTTCGGATTTTTGTCCGGAAACTTTCCGACGATATAGTGTAGATAATTGGAATGCAGTGGATACCTGCAAACTTTGACAATTTTGTAAAGTGACATGTGTGCTTATTGTGAGTATTTCCACTTTTCATCGTCAATTGTAGTATTGAGAATTTCAAATCTAATCACAAAGATTTATCATGGTAACATTTTTTCATTTACAATTTCGAGAAAAAACGAGTTTTCATTCTGAAATTAGATGTTACACGCTGAAATTCATAACTCGCCTAAAAAATCGAGATTCTCCCATGCTTTTGAGTCTCAAATGGGTAAAAGATATTGAAGTTGCAGAAAAAAAATCCTCATTGCCCGGGAGACAAGCCAAGGCAACGTTTTTTTATTTATCATTTTTACTTTTCAATGTAGCATGTTGACTTGAATCTTATCAATAGCCCCAGTCGTTACTCGTATCAACTTGCAGAGACGGTCCAACTACGGATAAACTAGCAACGAATTTGCAAACGATGAGGTGTAAATTGGGCCTCTTGGGAATACCATGTTAAAAAAAAAAAACGCGCTTGGAACTCTACCTCTGTGGTGGTGCGGAAAAAAGTTCGCAATATACAATTTTTACGTTAGGCATGTCTGTACTATGATCATAGAATCTTTAAAAATGTACTACCGGAATTACCCATCAAAATTTGAACCAAAATCTCATAGCCATCAAAAAAGGTTGAGGAATTTTTGACAAAAAAGCCGTGATATCAAACCCAAAAATTCCCCTCGGGAAAAAAATGCCGGGACAAGTACATTGATGATCCCTTGTTTCCTGATGACAAAAAAGAGTAAAAAAAAATTTCATAAAAAAAATCATGAACCTTACTGAGAATAATTTCAAAACAATTGAAAAAAGTCTCACAAATCAGCAAAAAACATTATTAAAAAAAAAAAAATTATAAATCTGTAATTATTTTGTATAGTGGAAAAAAAATTCAAATAAAACGTGAGAAAATCTTAAATACATCACTCGAAAATATTGCAGACGTAAAAAACAAAAAAGTCTGGCTTGAAACCATTTTGAAAGCCGATGCCCCATTCTTTTCATCTTATTATAAAGGAGGAATGACTAAATGAATTGAAAAAGTTTCCATCTAAGTTACGTACCTCATCAAAATTTATGATATCATTTCGAGGATAAGTATGTATTGGTAATTGGGAATATTCATTCCTATGGGACGCATCAAGAACTTGGAACAGTTCTAATGAATCAAAAAAGTTACTAACTTACGTGCAGTACTAAAATTTATGATATCAACTCGAGGCCAAGTATTTATTGGTAATTCGGAGTACTCATTTTTACGGGACGCATCAGATACTCGAAAAAGTTCTAAAGAATCAAAAAAGTCACCATCTCAGTTGGGTCCAGTACTAAAAATTATGATATCAATTCGAGTACAAGTATTTTATTAGTAATTCGCAATTTTAACATTATGAAATTATGTTCTCATAAGGGTTGAGAATACTCGTCCGGCATAGAACGTTTTATCGAAATTACTAAAAAATCAACAACCATGAAAAACTCCAAAATCTTTCTTTCCGACAATTAGAACGATACCAACCCATTTTTTTTCAACATATTCTGGCCCAAGAAACAGTGAAGGCATGAGTTACTTTTTGACTGCAGAAACGTATAAGGAATCTTCCTGCCCATGACTTTTTGGTAAAATGGCTAATTCATAAAAATCACATCGAAGGGAAAGTCATTTGTTACTTAATGGTGGTAGAGACTTATAAGAAAATCGATTCGTCTCCGTCTTTATGGATCCCCTGATTTCATTCACAACATTCGACGTCAATTCGATCGGTACAAATTATGTTTAAATACGTGTTAAGAGTACTTGTCCGGCCCATCACTTTTTATTCAAATTGCTCATTCAAATCAAAATCAGGGCTCCTGAATCAAGAGAATGAAAATCAGGGAATTAAGAAAAATACCTTCAGGTAATTCAACTTAATTTTATCAATTGTAAAAAAATGTAATGGAACTTTCCTGTAATATACAAGGCTCAAAATCAGGGCTCCTGAATCAAGAGAATGAAAATCAGGGAATTAAGAAAAATACCTTCAGGTAATTCAACTTAATTTTATCAATTGTAAAAAAATGTAATGGAACTTTCCTGTAATATACAAGAGATTGTATTGTGCATCCATGAAAAAATGCACTTCACACAATCAAAATTTCTAACTATCTAGGATAACCCCTCGGATTATATTGCAATTACGAAAGTTTTTTTTTCGAGTTTATTCACATATACAATTTGATTCGGTAGCCCCTAGATTATATTGCAATTACGGCATTTCTTACTCTTTGTTTCTTTTAGCGGAAAAATTATATTCGGCATAAAAAATAATTTATACTATTGCTGAGAATATAAAACTGATAATATATTGTATTCCAAGAAATTTTCGAGTCGATTAAGGGACACAATTTGATCCAGTTAAAATCATTGTTAAACGTTGAGTATGACACGAGCGTTTCCTGAAATTCAAAGAAATTTTTTTTCTCATATTAAGAGACGCGGTAGCCCCTGGTATTACTATTCCAGAAAATTAACACATTAATTACCTTCTTCTTTGATTTTGATTTGAATGAGCAATTTGAATAAAAAGTGATGGGCCGGACAAGTACTCTTAACACGTATTTAAACATAATTTGTACCGATCGAATTGACGTCGAATGTTGTGAATGAAATCAGGGGATCCATAAAGACGGAGACGAATCGATTTTCTTATAAGTCTCTACCACCATTAAGTAACAAATGACTTTCCCTTCGATGTGATTTTTATGAATTAGCCATTTTACCAAAAAGTCATGGGCAGGAAGATTCCTTATACGTTTCTGCAGTCAAAAAGTAACTCATGCCTTCACTGTTTCTTGGGCCAGAATATGTTGAAAAAAAATGGGTTGGTATCGTTCTAATTGTCGGAAAGAAAGATTTTGGAGTTTTTCATGGTTGTTGATTTTTTAGTAATTTCGATAAAACGTTCTATGCCGGACGAGTATTCTCAACCCTTATGAGAACATAATTTCATAATGTTAAAATTGCGAATTACTAATAAAATACTTGTACTCGAATTGATATCATAATTTTTAGTACTGGACCCAACTGAGATGGTGACTTTTTTGATTCTTTAGAACTTTTTCGAGTATCTGATGCGTCCCGTAAAAATGAGTACTCCGAATTACCAATAAATACTTGGCCTCGAGTTGATATCATAAATTTTAGTACTGCACGTAAGTTAGTAACTTTTTTGATTCATCAGAACTGTTCCAAGTTCTTGATGCGTCCCATAGGAATGAATATTCCCAATTACCAATACATACTTATCCTCGAAATGATATCATAAATTTTGATGCGGTACGTAACTTAGATGGAAACTTTTTCAATTCATTTAGTCATTCCTCCTTTATAATAAGATGAAAAGAATGGGGCATCGGCTTTCAAAATGGTTTCAAGCCAGACTTTTTTGTTTTTTACGTCTGCAATATTTTCGAGTGATGTATTTAAGATTTTCTCACGTTTTATTTGAATTTTTTTTCCACTATACAAAATAATTACAGATTTATAATTTTTTTTTTTTAATAATGTTTTTTGCTGATTTGTGAGACTTTTTTCAATTGTTTTGAAATTATTCTCAGTAAGGTTCATGATTTTTTTTATGAAATTTTTTTTTACTCTTTTTTGTCATCAGGAAACAAGGGATCATCAATGTACTTGTCCCGGCATTTTTTTCCCGAGGGGAATTTTTGGGTTTGTCCGAGATTTCTCCGATGATGTTCATCATCATCGTCTACATCGTCGGATAAAAAAATTCGAAAAAAAATCTGAAGATTTTTTTCTAAATGTGATAGTTTTCGTGTTACGCAGGAATTTCTGAATTCCGTCTTTTTTCGCCGAAAACATGATAACTTTTTCAAAAAAAATCGTAACGGATTTTATAAAAAACGAAATTGAAGCTTGAGTTTTGCCTTTTCAAGATCCGGTCAAAGAAATTGAAAAAAAAAATTTCTACTGAAAACGCGGTCTCTCTGTAAAAAGGAAAAAAAAAGACGAAAAATAGTCGTTTTCAAAATGACGTCCTAGTCGTAAAAAAAATCGCAAAAATTTTTCAAAAAAAGCAAAATGAAATGGGATTTCTCTCCTTTAAAATGCCGTTTATTAAATTAATTTATCTACGTTATCGACGGAATAACATGAATAAGAGTGTGGCAACTTTTCCCGACTTTTGTCCGGAAACTTTCCGACGGTAGTGTATATATTTTTTTTTATAATATAGTTTTGAAACTTTATTTTTTTTTATTCAAATTTTATCGTGTCAAACGTATGAAATTTTGAATTAGGCAGAAACGTATCCGTTGTAGCCTAGTAACACCACGCTCATCAGTTGCCGGTACGGCAATGAGTATTGCACAGTGGAATACGTTATATAATTTTCATAGTTATCATTATCAATGAATAATCTTAGAGGTGATGAATAAAGTCCATCGGTTTTCTAAGTTCAGGTTCACTACATCCCCAAAAAACAGCATTAATACTGTGGGAAAAATGGAAACAATTACATTTATGTCACCTAGATAGACAGTAGTCTCCGTGAAACCCTATGAGTTACTCATGTAGTAGAGATCTCTGCAATATTGTCCTCGTCAAATATTGATCCAACATGATGTATGAATAATTGTCCTTAAAAAAATGAATCGTTTGAAAACTATCCGAAAAACAAATGAAAGATCATTTATAAGAAGAAGTAGTTCGATCTTCTCTTGGGACTTGCTTCAAATGAGCAATTCATTACGAAAAGTTATGAAAAAAACCATTTCCACCTGCCAAATCATGGTAATGCATGAAAAACGTTTAGTTCAAAAGAGGAAAACGTTGTCAAATAAAAGCAAAAATACATCGGATGACGAATAAAAAAAATTACAAACATCATAAAAAATGGAGAATAAAGAAATTACGAATGGAAAAATATGAATAGCCAAAAATTATAAACCAAACAATATTACAAAAGCATTGAAAATTAATGATAACAGTATATCATCTATATTGTGTCGTAACATGCAGATTTTCCAATCAATATCCTGTAAAATTTCAAGTTCACAGTGCACAAAAAGTCGTCAAATCAAATCTCAAAAGACAGCATGAATGCTGTAAAAAAATTGGAGACAAGTACATTTATGTTTTATGTCACCTGGACAGGAGTCTCAGAGAAACCTTACGTGTTACCCATGGAGTCCAAAAAAAAATGCACGATGATTCATAAGAAGAAGTAGTTCGATCTATTCTCTCGAAACTTGCCTCAAATGAGCACTTCATTACTAAAGGTTATAAAAAAAACCATTTCAAACGTAATGATAAAATAAAATGAATCTGCTAAATCATGCTAATGCATGAAAAACGTTTGGTTCAAAAAAACAAAACGTTGTCAAATAAATGCAAAAGTGACGAGTACATCGGATGACGAATAAAAAAATTAGAAACATAATGGTATTATAAAAAAATGGAGAACAAAGAAATTACCAATGGAAGAATATAAATAGCAAAGCATTATTAACAAAACAATAGTACAGAAGCATTCAAAAAATTACGAGCATAAACAAATTACCAATCGAAAAAAAATTTCAAGAGATACAATTGCAACGGTTTACAAATCGTCCTAGTCTTACTTAAAATTAACACGCAAAGTTGTCAGAGTGAATATCTCCTAAAATTAGAATCACAAAGATATACAAAGAAAAAATCACAAACGAAAAAAATAGGGAAGGAAAAAATCACTAACGAAAAAAAATATAAATAAGAATAATTACAAGCAAAAAAAAATTGAGAAAAAATAAAATACAAACAAAAAAATTGAAACGCATAAAAAATTTAGCCGTACTTGTCGAGTTCGTGAACATGAGATGTAAGTGTATTACGTGAAGTTAACAACGAAAAAACTTCGTCAAGTACAGCTAAATTTTTTTTTCGTTTCAATTTTTTTGATTGTATTTTATTTTTTTTCAATTTTTTTTTGCTTGTAACTATTCTTATTTATATTTTTTTTCGTTAGTGATTTTTTTCTTCCCTATTTTTTTTCGTTTGTGATTTTTTCTTTGTATATTTTTGGGATTCTAATTTTAGGAGATATTCACTCTGACAACTTTGCGTGTTAATTTTAAATAAGACTAGGACGATTTGTAAACCGTTGCAATTGTATCTCTTGTAATTTTTTTTCGATTGGTAATTTGTTTATGCTCGTAATGTTTTAAATGCTTCGGTACTATTGTTTTGTTAATAATGCTTTGCTATTTATATTCTTCCATTGGTAATTTCTTTGTTCTCCATTTTTTTATAATACCATTATGTTTCTAATTTTTTTATTCACTTTCAGAGAGAAATCTTAAAGGAGTGAAATGTTGCTTCGGCGATTGTTCTAGTCACTCGATTTCTTTCAGATATATGTTTCGAAATTTTTTTTTTCCGTCGGTTTTAGTCGAACCTCAGGTATAATCTTAGAGTTAATATTAAGGGCTCAAATTTTCAGGGAATTTTTTTTTCTTTATACCTCGGTCGAAAGTACGCTCTTTCCGCATCAATTTCGATGCAGAAAGACCGACTTTCTTGCATTGGTAAAACAACTGAATGACGGCGGGAGCAAACACTTTTTTCACGCACAGCTGTATGTGAGGCTCCCGCAACTGTCACCGGTGACAGTTGTCCCTAACCATTTTTTTTCTCTGACGTCAAAGCTGCTCTTTTGTTTACGCTGGTTATTCATAATTTGAAGCATCATATAAATGGACAAAAATCAAAATATCTGTCTGTCAATGAAAATTCACATAATTTATTCGAAAACTGCGTATTTCATGGTGACATAATTAACAATTTTTATTATGCATGTGACCATGGTAAAAATGGAAAAAAATAATGTACGCATTAATACTATTGATAATTTGCATTTTACGTTTGTTTAATTTTAAAAAAATTATGTTTGTTTAATTCATTTGGATGCTTGTTTAATTTTAAAAATGTTTATGTTTGATAAATTAAAAAAATTTTCTGATTAAATGTTTAATTGTCTACATTGGTTTTTTTATATTATTTATATATATTTTAATAAAAAAGACTAATGTACGCATTAATATTATTGTTAATTTGCATTTTACGTTTGTTTAATTTAAAACAATTTATGTTTGTTCAATTCAAACAAATTTTGTTTGTTTAATTTGAAAAATTTTCATGTTGAATTTTACAAATTTTCATGTTAGTTGAATTAACAAATTTTCACATTTGTTGAATTAAAAAATGTTCATGTTTGTTAAATTTTTTTAAATTTCCGATAGAATGTTTAATTGTCTACATAGGTTTTTTTTTATTTGATGCCTGCCCCCCCGACCAGCAGCACTCGCTTCGCTCGTGCCGCAAATGTCGGGGGCAGGCATCAATTTTTTTTTTTGATGTAATACATTTAATATTTTGTCTCCGTACTTTCGACCGGCTATGAAGAAAAATAGTATACACCACACGGGCAGAAGTTTGAGAGCCCTGAACTGCGCGTCAAATGCCCTCGGCTTCGCCTCGGGCATTGTGACGCGCAGTGCAGGAATCTCAACTTTCTGCCCTTGTAGTGTAATATACTATTTATTCATTTGGAAGCATTTGAGCCCCTGGGAGCAAAAAAATTCAAAAACACCCCTGTTAAGGACCACCCTAATATATATATATATATCGGGTATAATAAACCCGATTAATTAATCCGGAATAAGAGTTCCGTGTGAACGTAGTAGTCATTGCTCTCTCTCTCTCTCTCTCTCTCTCTCTCTCTCTGAATTTTCTCCTTTGTGCTCTGTAGATTTTTCGACTTCTATCGTAGTGTAAAAGAAACTGTAATAAGTGAAGTGAAAATCTAACTGTCAAATTCTCAACTGTGTCTTCAAGGAATAACTACATTGCCTGTTCTGCCTTATTCTATTCGTCGTGCATGCAGTGTTCCTTGCTTGCTGTTGTCCTCTCTCTTGTTTTCAAGATCTGAGCATCGCTGTGTTTCATCCCTAACTAATTAATTCTGATTGTGCAAACGAATTTTCATAGCACAGAGTCGGTTTGAACCAAGATAGCAGTTATCGAATCTCTCGTGTGTCTACTTGCTGTGTCTACTGGCTCCGATTCCTCACGAAGATTCTCGACTTCGACCGAGTGGTCATTCTGAGATTGATCGTTGACGAGTAATGATCTCGCTATCTCGTTTGATCCAATCTAGCCGTTATCGAAGTTCACGCGTGCCCACTTGTGGTGTCTTCTGGCTCCGATCTCTCACGAAGATAGCCGACATTCACCGAGTGGCCATTATAATATCGATCGTCGTCAGGCAAAGATCTTGCTATCTCGCTCATTATTTCGTTATTATCCAAGCCTGCTGTTATCGAAGTTCACGTGCGCGCACTTGCCGTGTCTCCAGGCTACGATCTCTCACGAAGATTTCCGACATCGACCGTGGTCATTCTGTGATTGATCGTCGACGAGTAAGGATCTCGCTATCTTCCTTGGTATCGTGCTGGATCCAAGTCAGTCGTTATCAACGCCCACGTGCACCTACTTGCTGTGACATCTGGCTCCGATTTCTTACGAGGATTTCCGACATCGCCCGAGTAGACATTCCGTGACACATTAGCGGCGGCTGTGGCTTCTTTCTCTTTCATCACACGAGCTTTAAGTGCATCGCCCGTACCTCTGGCTAAAAACGAAAAGTCATTTCTTCGGTAACCGTCATCGTGACTCTCGTGTGTTCTATGGGATTCCTTGGGACTTGATCCCCTTCTTCAACCAGATTGCTCACGGGCATACACCATCATCTTTACACAGGCTTATCACTCCTACAGCAGCTTGGAAGAATCTCTACGTGTGATTATTTCTTCCTTACACCTGACCACACACCAACTCACATCATCACCATCACACCAGCTTTGCATTCGACTTGCCGTCCATCATCGTGCTATCGCTTTGCCTCTTATTCAAATCCTTGATCTCTTGACGCCAAACTTGGTTTATCTATTTTACGAGTTTATAAGTTTGACATTTTTATTGACTGTGCTTTGTATCTGACTTATTGTTTTCCATCATGTCTAATCATTGTGGCCTATGTAAACGCTATATTGCTAAAGCAACCCAGTCTTTGACTTGTTTAGGTGATTGCATGAAAACTTTCCATCTTAATTGTGCTGTGAAGAATTTTTTACTTGATTTAAGTAACCCTGAAGACACCAATGAATTTTATTGTGATGAATGCACATCGCAATGTAACCTTTGTTCACTTTGTAATCGTGCCCTGACTAAATCGTGCGAGATTATCAATTGTACAGGTGAATGTAAACAATCTTTTCATCTTAATTGTGCTGCATTGAAATATCAGCTAGATTTGAGCGAATCTGATAACATTGTTAAATTCTGCTGTGATCTTTGCACCATGCAACGATCTAATGTGACGCCAAGATCTTCTCCAACAGCCATGGTCTCAAATCTAGCCTGTAGTTCGAATCTGTCTGCTTCAGTTTGTACATCTGATAGCTTGTTAAATCAAAATCAGAACCAAAATCGTAACTCGCGCCAATCTGAAACTACCGGGGTTACTCTTGATGACATAATGAGCAATTTACAAGGAATCAGATTATCCAATGATTCAAAACTGACCGATTTGCAGAGCTCAATGTCTCAGGTTATTACCAACATCAGTGATCTTAGATCAGACGTCTCCTCGATCAAAGACCGCTTATCAACTCTCGAGACTGAATCGAACGTTTCGCGGACTGAAATAAGTCACCTCAAAGAGGAAAATATTAACTTAAAAGTAAAGGTTGCCTATCTAATAAACAATGGAATTTCCACACCTCAGCCTCCCGAACATGCTGAAATAATTGTCACTGGCATTGCTATTCAAGTATCAGATCCTCCTAAAATTGTAATTGAAAAAATATTTGATGCTCTTGGTATATCTGACTACCTCTCTGAGATCATTGATATCCGAACTATCAACAAAATCTCTAAAGCTGATTCTGCACCGTCGAACGAACATTCAACTACTGCGTCTCAAAAACAATTGAATCATTACTCTCTAATTGTCAAACTTGAATCGCCTACTATTAGAGATCACATCATTATGAAATCTCGTTTCACCAGAAATGTATCAAACAAGGATGTTTTTGCTGTAGATAGTAACAGAAAAATCTTCATCAGCAAAATGTTTCCAGCCGCAACTTTTAACCTTTTAAGAAGTACAAAAGAAATAGCCTACAAGCACGGCTACAAATTTACTTTTGAACAATTTGGCAAAATTTGTGTCAGAAAAGGAAATGGTTCTCCTCTGATTCTAATAACTTCTGAAGATGATCTCTCGAAACTCACGTGACTATCTCCTTCAAAAACTAATCTTGGCATAACATCTACAAGCTCAGATCCTAAAGCTCAAAGCAACTCAATCACTGTAGCGCAATTCAATGCTAATTCTTTATTAGGTCACTTTGAGCATTTCAAGCAATATGTCTTAGCACGTCAATTTCATATAATTTCTATCGCTGAGACATGGTTACACCACAATATAGATTCCGGCTTAATACAGCTAGACAATTATACCATAGTACGAAACGATAGAACAATAAGTCGCGGTGGAGGTGTGGCATGCTATATTCTAAACTGTTTTAAAATAAAAATCCTCGAAATTTCACAAAATATTGAATTAAACGCACCAGAATATATCATGCTTGATCTCCGCTCCAAAAACACCGAACCACTTTTTTTTGTATCGATGTACAGGCGTCCCAAAGGACACCTTTTTGATAGTTTTAGTAACGTTTTTTCACGTCATGCTTTTGCTTACAAAAACATTATTATCAGTGGGGATCTCAATTGCAATCTATTGCAGTCGACTTTCGAATCGATTCATCTGAAAAATTTTATTTTTCCACATTCTTTAAGTATCGTAGATTCTGGCCCCACTCATCATACATCATACGCTCACTCATGGCTTGATGTTTTCATTGTAGATGACTTGGAAAAAATTTGCTCTTACTCAAAAACGGACGAACCATTTATAGCAGGTCATGATTTAATCGAGCTTACTTACAAATATTGCTCACCATCACTTTGCGATCGTACTTTGACACGTCGTAATTTTAAAAATATTGACTGTACCCTTTTCATAGACACCCTTTCGTCCTTTTTTACTAGCAACAACGTATATGAGCTGAGCCATTGTACTACGATCGATGCTAACGATAACCTTATATTTGCAATTCAAGAATCTATAAATTCTGCCATGGACGTTGTTGCCCCCATGCGCACATTTCATGTACGTAGACCATTTGTTCCTTGGCTAACTGATGACCTGAAGAATCGATCAAAAGAAAAAAAAGCTCTCCATAAACGTGCCAAACGTACTGGTGATGTTCTTGCTCTTGCGATTTATCGAAACTTTAGAGATAGGCTTGCGTCTGATATTAAGATTGCAAAAAACGAATATTACAGGCTCAGATTATCTAGTATTCACGATCCAGCCAAACTGTGGAGAGAACTTTCTACCCTTGGTTTAACGAAACCTAAACAACCTTCTCCTTTATCATTTTTCACTCACAATCACCTCAACAATTATTATGTTGCTATCTCTAACACCAATCCACCATGCGCTCTTACTGAAGTCTACGACATCATTACTCAAACACCTGTCAATCAACAGCGTTTCACATTTTCTCTAATAAGTGCTGCCGAAATTTCTCGTTTAATTCTGGCCTCTTCTCTTTCTCTATCCACGGGTCCGGATCACATTTCTCTCTTTGCTATTCACAAATCCATCGACGTATTAGTCCCCTTTCTCAAAATACTATTTAATAGTTGTCTACAACTATCATATTTCCCGGCGAGCTGGAAAAGAGCTTACATACGCCCCTTATCGAAGGTCAACAACCCGACATCACCCTCAGATACCAGGCCTATTGCCAATTTAACTCACTCTGTGAACTCGCGAAAATATTCGAAAGATTAATTCACAATCAAATAGTTCTTTTTCTTTCTGTCAACGAGTTATTAGACTCGCGTCAATCTGGCTACCGTAAAAAATTCAGTACACAAACTGCCCTTTTGCGTATCTGTCACGACATACGCCAGGCTGTTGACGAACGAAAATTAACTATTGTAATTTTATTCGACTTCAGCAAAGCCTTCGATACTGTTCCGCATTGTATTCTTCTATCCAAACTTCGTAATCTGGGTTTTGCTGATGAAGTACTTTTATGGTTATTGTCTTATCTATTAGACAGGAGTCAGGCAGTGGTTGATTCGGACGGTCATTGTTCGAGTTGGTTGAAAACATCTACTGGTGTGCCTCAGGGTTCAGTAATAGGTTCATTGCTCTTTTCATTATTCATCAACGATATCGGGAAAGATTTAAAATATTGTCAGCATATGATTTTTGCCGATGACACTCAAATTTATTTGAGTTGTTACCCAACTGATTTCGATGAAACATTAATCAAAATTGCAAGCGACGTAAACGTCGTTGCCGCTTATGCAAGGGATAATGGCCTGAAATTGAACCTTGATAAATCTAAAATTCTCATTCAAGGAAGTGGTGCCTTCATCAACAGAATCGATTTCGACAACTTACCTCCTATCACAATAGATGGTACAACTTTGCCTTATGTCAACAAGCAAAAAATCTCGGGGTAATTATGGCGTCAAATTTATCATGGGGTGATCACATATGCAGTATCAAATCTAAAGTTAACTTCACTCTGTTCAAATTAAAAGCTCTGAGGAATACCCTGACGACTGAGCTTCGGACTCTTTTGGTTTCATCGTTCATTTTTCCTATCTTAGATTACTGTTCGATTGTCTATAATGACATTACAGACGAACTAAATCTCTCTCTTGAGAGACTAATGAACACATCTATACGATTTATCTTCAACTTACGATTTGATACTCGCATCTCTCCTTTTCGAAGTCAATT
This sequence comes from Campoplex capitator, assembly GCA_037576405.1. Taxonomy (NCBI): domain Eukaryota; kingdom Metazoa; phylum Arthropoda; class Insecta; order Hymenoptera; family Ichneumonidae; genus Campoplex; species Campoplex capitator. Next base: position 40,186 of record JARBWI010000616.1, on the reverse strand, counting down.
AGGCTGGCTAAGAACAAAATCTAGGAGGCAAGAACAAAATCTTCTTGGCATCATGGTTCAAGAGACTCGGTAGAGTCTTGGGACAAGTACATTGACAGCCCTGTCGTCTGCTGGCCCGAGGCTCGCCGAGACTATATATACTTTCTCGAAACAAAACTTTTCGCGGTGGTGGGAGTAAAATTGGCATGTCATTTTATTGAATTACCAAGCTCAGAAGCAATTGAGGAACTTAAAAATTGAACTCCAAGCTAATTAAGAAATTCTCTTTCGATTGCGCCCAAAATCAGCATGATCGGTCGCGTAATTGCTGAGAAAAAACTTTGCACGGGCTCAAGATTATGCAAAAGTTACCAACACATTCAAGAATTTGACGTGTCTATATACAACACCATGATAGGCCTCAACGCCCGCCTTAAGACCCATTTTCATCAAAGCCAGTCTCCAGTGACAGCTGATTGATTGATTGATTGATTATTATTTATTATGCCTCGGAAAATTATCCTTCAGGCAAAGTTGGAAAACAAAAAAAAATTACAATGATGAAATGTACTTAAAACTAAAACATTAATTAGATCATATAGTGAAGGTATTGATCACAAGATAATGCGGCTCTCGTTTGAGAGTACAAATGAGCTTAACCTACGAACTTGTGCGAGAGTTACAGAAAACTCAACCTACTATCATATATTAGAATTGTTAATCAAAGAATATGTTTATTGTTCATTGCTCTCGCGATAATATCGCTTAGATGAAGGCTGCATACTAGTTAATGATAATGTGTATGTGCAACTATGTTAATCATCAGAATTATCCAGCATGAAGAGGTGAGAGTAAAGATGAGATTTAAAGGTATCGAGATTGGTTAGAGAAGTGATTGCTGACGGAAGAGAATGCCAAAAGTAAATGGCCGTTAAAACAAATAATGAATTACGATTTGTTGATGTCCTGTATGGACGTATGTAAAAGATATTCGGAGAAGCTAGACGAGAAGGACGAACAGCAGGTGGAGCTCTAACAAAGAGTTCTAGCAGATACTCTGGACTGTTTCCACGAAGAATATTGAAAAAATCGCAAAAATCCCCTCACGGGAAAAAAACGTGGACGAGTACATTGGTAATCCCTCGTTTCCCTATGATATTAAAAAAAAATCAAAAACGTCGCATAGAAGAATACAAAAAAAGTTACAAAATAAATTAAGATCTGTTGAAATATGCGTGGCCAAATTCGGGAAGCTTTACTGCGTTTCAATAAATTTTCAAATACGGTTTGATGTTGATAGAAAAAATAATAAAGTTCGGAAATTCAACTATGTCACCAACCAAATTGCAAACGTAAAAAAATTAGATTGTAAAAAAATTCTGAACGAAGTACTTGGCGAGTTCGTGATCATGATCTATACACTACGCTAATTTCATGGAAAAATCCTCGCCAAGTACTTCGTTCAGAATTTTTTTACAATCTAATTTTTTTACGTTTCAATTTGGTTGGTGACATAGTTGAATTTCCGAACTTTATTATTTTTTCTATCAACATCAAACCGTATTTGAAAATTTATTGAAACGCAGTAAAGCTTCCCGTATTTGACCACGTATATTTCAACAGATCTTAACTTATTTTGTAACTTTTTTTGTATTCTTCTAAGCGGCGTTTTGGATTTTTTTTAATATCATAGAGAAACAAGGGACCACTAATGTACTTGTCTACGTTTTTTTCCCCGTGAGGGGATTTTTGCGATTTATTAATGTATGTCAACACTATAATAGGTAAAATTATTACACTTCGTTTTAAAAGAACACTTGCACTTGCATCGATGAATGAAACATAAAGAATAAAGTATGAGTTGAAAATTCATTCATCCATTATTGGTATTAAAATGGAACGAGAAACATGTGTAGCGAGTGGATTGAAAGAACTGATTCTAAGAGAGAACAATACTACTGAAAATTAGCCATCTGAAATACATTTACCTTCGCAAATCCTTTGTTAATAACTTTTGTTATACTTTGTTAAATTCATTATCATTATAAATTATCCGGCATCTCCTTCTTTCATTTAACACAAAAATCTATTTGCTTTCAGAACTTTTGATTCCGTTATATTTATACACGAATAATATTGCTCGCTATTCAGAGGAAATAAAACTTGGTATGAGCCAATGATGATATATTACACTTTTCAGGCATTTCGCTTTTATAGAAAATTGTAATTCTGAGGCTCCTCCAAACTATGAAATTCATTTTGCATAATTCGAGGTGTCTATTGAATCTACTACCGATTCATAACCTGAAAAAAAATTTCAAATATCTTCTGTGCCTTCTTTTTTCAATAAGTTCTTATTTTCATTCAAACTCTGTTTTGAAAGAATATTACCATTGTCATCGATGATACAAACAAAAGAGAACAAGATATGAATCCTAAATTCATTAATCCATCGCTAGCCAAAAATATGCGTAGCAAGTGGATTGGAAGAACCCGACTTGAATGAATCGTCACAAAACCATAAATCAGCCATTTAAAATACATATCATATAATACTCATTTGCCTCCCAACTTTTACTTTCTGTTAACTTAATCTGCTTATGATACGAATAACGTTGATCGCTATTTGGAAGAATATTAAACTCATGAGCCAATGATGATCCATTACACTTTTCAGGCATTCTCCTGTTATAGAAAATTGTAATTCTGAGGCTTCTCCCAACAATGAATTTGAATCATTTAAATTGAATATAAGATCGATTATTGATTGATAGCTTGAAGAAAAATTTCCAATATCTTATCTGCTTTCTCTTCCGGATACTTGATTATTAAAAGCTATTGATGAAGCATTAGATTTTCCGAATTTCACGCCCTTCAAATTCTTCCTCTTACTTGAAGCTTCTTCTTCTGAAGAGATTGAAATGGCTTCGAAAATAGCAAAGCTCATTTTCGAAGAAAAACTTTCTCGCTACAGAAACGGAACGCTGCAATAGTAACACAAAAAAAGTATTCATGGTAGATAATCGCTTCCATTTTCTGATGACGTATAAGTGGAGTCAAGAGTAGGAACCAATTCCAATAATCGAAAAAAATTTACGATGTGATCGTGTGATCATGTAAAAAATCCAGATTTCGGAGCTGTTCAGAAAAAAAGAAGTTATATCCCTGGCAAAATCCCCTCCCGGGGAAAAAAACCCTGGACAAGTACATTTGTTGGTGACCCTCGTTTCCATTTGTTGACACAGAAAAATCTAAAGAGAAACTGGATCCGCTCCCACTCACAAAACAAAAAAAAAAGATTTCATGCCAAAAAATCAAACAATGAAAAATATCTCGCCCAAAAAACCCTAGAAACACCCTCTTAAACAAAATTGAAGACCCCTGAAAAAAAATACAAGAACATACAAAATGGTAATAATAATAAAAATGATAATAATAAACAAAGCCGATGATTTACGTACAGCAATAAAATGTCTCATATCAATAAAAGGACAAGTATTTTATTGGTAACGATGAATGAGAAAAAAATCAGTTGTTGCTAAAAAAAATTTACTGAGTTATAAAAAAAAATGAATTTGAAAAAAAAAAGTCAAGGTTTCATTCATGCACAGTATTAAAATTTACAATATCAATACTGGGACAAGTGTTTTAATAGTTTTTATTTATTAGCTGCGCATGCCCCTCGGATTTTTGGACAGGCGATTCTCTCACACTGTTCGCTCGATTCAAACAGAACAATCGTAACCCATTTTTTAAATTTTTTTCAGCGTGGGTGAATGCTTTCTTCATTCCACTCAGACGAACAGGGAGGGAGAATTGATTCTCAAAAATTGCACTAGACTCTTGCGCATGCATGGCGGCTCAGCGGTGTGACGCTCGACTTACACGCAATTAATCGGTTATCTACCTCCGTCGGATTTTCAGAAGTTACATTTTTTCACGCCGATCAACGATTACAATCAAAAAGTTTCAGCCCATGCGGGAAAATGGCGAAAATGGGGAATGTTTAAAATATTTTTGGAGTTTGTTGTACCAAAGGTTATAACTTCAGGCCACCAATATTGTTTGATTGGTAACAATTTGTTAAACGTTCACCACCGTACGTTAAGCGTATGCGCACAGAGTACTTGTCCGGCCCATAACTTTTTATGCAAATTGCTCATTCAACAAAAAATCCAAATAAAACAATCGTAATAAAATACTTATTGTTCACGATAGTCCACGAGCATAAACTTATAAAAAATTATAATAAATTCTTTCTTTCTCATTAAGAATTGATCTTGATTCTGATTGTTAAGAATTATGCCTATCTATAATTACGAATTAATTAAGATTATTAAGCGTTATTTTATTAAGAACTAAGAATTAAGAATAAAGAATTCATTGAGAGTTTAGAATGAAGTTTATGACCACCGTATAAATTATTAGACACTATATGAACAGTTACGTTACGGATTTGTGAAAACATATTATTTCACTGTTCGTTCTTTATGATATTCTTATGATTCAACTGTCGAAACAGTTGTTATTATTTTGCGGAATGAATCATTTGAGACTTGGGACTTTATGGAGAGAGCATCAGTCGCTATAATAAAAAAAAACATTTATAGTTAAAATCCAAAAGTACATACAATGGAAACGCGGTTTGGTTTTTCCGAGCGGTCCGGGATTTTTTGTTGAATGAGCAATTTGCATAAAAAGTTATGGGCCGGACAAGTACTCTGTGCGCATACGCTTAACGTACGGTGGTGAACGTTTAACAAATTGTTACCAATCAAACAATATTGGTGGCCTGAAGTTATAACCTTTGGTACAACAAACTCCAAAAATATTTTAAACATTCCCCATTTTCGCCATTTTCCCGCATGGGCTGAAACTTTTTGATTGTAATCGTTGATCGGCGTGAAAAAATGTAACTTCTGAAAATCCGACGGAGGTAGATAACCGATTAATTGCGTGTAAGTCGAGCGTCACACCGCTGAGCCGCCATGCATGCGCAAGAGTCTAGTGCAATTTTTGAGAATCAATTCTCCCTCCCTGTTCGTCTGAGTGGAATGAAGAAAGCATTCACCCACGCTGAAAAAAATTTAAAAAATGGGTTACGATTGTTCTGTTTGAATCGAGCGAACAGTGTGAGAGAATCGCCTGTCCAAAAATCCGAGGGGCATGCGCAGCTAATAAATAAAAACTATTAAAACACTTGTCCCAGTATTGATATTGTAAATTTTAATACTGTGCATGAATGAAACCTTGACTTTTTTTTTTCAAATTCATTTTTTTTTATAACTCAGTAAATTTTTTTAGCAACAACTGATTTTTTTCTCATTCATCGTTACCAATAAAATACTTGTCCTTTTATTGATATGAGACATTTTATTGCTGTACGTAAATCATCGGCTTTGTTTATTATTATCATTTTTATTATTATTACCATTTTGTATGTTCTTGTATTTTTTTTCAGGGGTCTTCAATTTTGTTTAAGAGGGTGTTTCTAGGGTTTTTTGGGCGAGATATTTTTCATTGTTTGATTTTTTGGCATGAAATCTTTTTTTTTTGTTTTGTGAGTGGGAGCGGATCCAGTTTCTCTTTAGATTTTTCTGTGTCAACAAATGGAAACGAGGGTCACCAACAAATGTACTTGTCCAGGGTTTTTTTCCCCGGGAGGGGATTTTGCCAGGGTTCTTCATGCCAGTACTAAAGAAGGAAAGCAAAAAAACACAGCGTGCTTCAAGTCCGACAGGATTCAAAACTTTTTCAGGTATTGATGGGGTTTCAAAGACAGCAATTTAGATCCTAGCTGTTCAAAAACAAGCCGCTGATGATTTTTATCACTAGTTTCCCAATTTATATGTCACAGTTGGAGCCGAAGAGTGGAAATACTTGGTACACATGTCGCTTGACAGAAATTGCAAAGTTTATAGGTATCCGCTGTCGATGATACAAATTTTGATACAATCGAAAAACAGCACCTGACGACTTCCTCAGACCAGTTTTCCAAATTTATTATGACACATTTGCAGAAGAAAAATGAAAGAATATAGTGCACTTTGAGTCTTACAAAATTCAGAAACTTGGCATGTCTACGCAGCCATTCACAGACAAAAATTTTGATAGCATCGAAACATGATAAGCCGAAGGCTTTTTGTAATGCATTTATCAAGTGCTCATGAATAGTGTATACTGAACATAAATATTCCTGTATGAAGATGTGAAACACTGTAGGTGCTCGCTACATCTCAGCAATACAAATTTTGATACCATCAGAAACAGAGCACCCGAAGACTTTTCAATATAACTTTTTGAATTCATTATGCACAATCAGAGCAAAAGTGAATAACTGAGCATACACTGGACAGAACAGATTTTTATCTCATCTATCAATGAGCGACTGAAGTCTTTTTGTTACAAATCTATGAACTCATGTTGCCACATTGGAATCGAAAAAAAAGAAATGCACAGCATACATGTGTCCAACAAACTGATGAATCATGGTTTTAATACACTGCATACGGATGAGAGGACATAAATGGACCAAACTGAATAACGAAAAAGACGACAGCTTGTTAGATAACGATGACACAATAAATCCAACTAGCACACATTTATTTTGATTTTTTATTCGAATTTATCAATATACATACAATAATAGCAAGTTCCCAAAATAACATTTCTGATTCGAAGTTATAGGTTAACGAACCTATATTTTTCGCGGCTCGGTAATCAAAACACTTTATAAATATTTTTCACAGACGTGTAGCACACATTTATTTCGATTTTTTATTCGAATTCATCAATGTTTATATAATGATTACGTGTTTGCAAAATAAAATTTCTGATTCGAAATTATAGGTTAACCTATAGATTTCTCGCGGCTGGGTAATTAAATCACTTGATAAATATTTTTCACGAACGTATAATTTTATCCTATAAATTTAAGCTTAACACTTAATCGTACACTGAACTACGAAATAACTTCAAACTCGCACATCCCGCACTGTTTATGAGACACTGATGAAACTTTTTAAAATATAAGGAGGGCTTCACTTCTGAATTCGAGTGCTGTTGACACCGTCGTATAAAGTTAGCCCCAGGGACATGAGGCCTTTGATAGTATTATATATATATGGGTGTCGTCAGAATCAACCAATCAGAAACTCGAGAGACACTTTCAGCCGGCTTTGGTGTTGTATACAGACACGTCTGATTCTTGAATGTGTAGGTGACTTTTGCGTGATTTTGAGCCCGTGCAAAGTGTTTTCTCATCATTTACGTCACCGATCGTGCTAAATTTGGGCTCATTCGAAAGATAATTTCTGAATGAATCTCCAGTTCAATTTTCAAGGCCCCAAACGACTTGTGAGCTTCGAAAACGAACAAAATGATGTGCCAATTTTACCCCCACCACCGCGAAAAGTTTTGTTTCGAGAAAGTATAGTCTCGGCGAGCCTCGGGCCAGCAGACGACAAAGCTGTCAATGTACTTGTCCCGAGACTCTACCGAGTCTCTTGATAAAGAATCCTAGATCTCTTTACTCGCTACCTAAATATCCTTTCCTCAGTCGCAATCAGATATAAGCAAGACTTCTCGAGATCTATCAGTGTGCGCCCACTATACTCTAACGAGTCAATATATATAAAAACACACTGCGTATACTACTGCACGGAAAAGTCTATGGGACATAGTGTTTACCGCTCGACGCTCAAACACCCGAACCTTTCCTTCACGCCCCTTCCAGACGTGACACTGCAGTGAGTTCAGGCTTCCCTAATGGCTCTGCTGGATGACTAGAGGCCCTTGGTACGTGTTCCTGGAAAGTTCTAGTCTAAGGCTCATTTCTTATGATTTTCATGGACCAAAAATTATTTCGATAGTGAGACGTTGTCGTATCTGATGAGTTCTATGCTACAAGAGTGTTCTAAAATGATAAGTAGCGATCCACTCTATGAATTTGGAAAGAGTTCTAGCCACAACCACTTTCTAAAGTGTTCAAAATAATTATTATCTACAAAAAAGATGCATTATGGTGAAATGCTGCCATACTGCAGTAAGTTCTGGCTTCCCTAACGGTTCTGCTGGATGACTAGCGGTCCTCAATACGTGTTTCTGGAAAGTTCCAGTCTAAGGCACTTCCTAACTAATTTCTTATGATTTTCATGGACGAAAAAATATTTCGATAGTGAGATGCTGTCGTATCTGATGAGTTGTATGCTACAAGAGTGTTCTAAAATGATAAGTAGAGATCTACTCTATGAATTCGGAAAGAGTTCCAGCCCCAACCACTTTCTAAAGTGTTAAAAATAATGATTATCGACAAAAAAGATGCATTATGGTGAGATGCTGTGATACTGCAGCGAGTTCTGGCTTCCCTAATGGTTCTGCTGAATGACTAGCGGTCCTCAGTACGTGTTCCTGGAAAGTTCCAGTCTACGGCACTTCCCAGCTCATTTCTTATGATTTTCATGGGCGAAAAATTATTTCGATAATTAGATGCTGTCGCATCTGATGAGTTCTATGCTACAAGAGTGTTCTAAAATGATAAGTCGAGATCCACTCTATGAATTTGGAAAGAGTTCTAGCCCCAACCACTTTCTAGAGTGTTAAAAATAATAATTATCGACAAAAAAGATGCATTATGGTGAGATGCTGTAATTCTGCAGTGAGTTCTGGCTTCCCTAATGGTTCTGCTGGATGACTAGAGGTCCTCGGTACGTGTTCCTGTAAAGTCCTAGTCTAAGGCACTTCCTAGCTCATTTCTTATGATTTTCATGGACCAAAAATTATTTCGATAGTGCGATGCTGTCGTATTTGATGAGTTCTATGCTACAAGAGTGTTCTAAAATGATAAGTCGAGATCCACTCTATGAATTTGGAAAAAGTTCTAGCCCCAACCACTTTCTAGAGTGTTAAAAATAATAATTATCGACAAACAAGATGCATTATGGTGAGATGCTGTGATTCTGCAGTGAGTTCTGGCTTCCCTAATGGTTCTGCTGGATGACTAGAGGCCCTCGGTACGTGTTCCTGGAAAGTTCTAGTCTAAGGCAGTTCCTAGCTCATTTCTTATGATTTTCATGGACAAAAAATTATTTCGATAGTGAGATGCTGTCGTATCTGATGAGTTCTATGCTACAAGGGCATTCTAATATGATAAGTAGAGATCCACTCTATGAATTCGGAAAGAGTTCCAGCCCCAACCACTTTCTAGAGTGTTAAAAATAATGATTATCGACAAAAAAGATGCATTATGGTGAGATGCTGTGATACTGCAGCGAGTTCTGGCTTCCCTAATGGTTCTGCTGAATGACTAGCGGTCCTCAGTACGTGTTCCTGGAAAGTTCCAGTCTACGGCACTTCCCAGCTCATTTCTTATGATTTTCATGGGCGAAAAATTATTTCGATAATTAGATGCTGTCGCATCTGATGAGTTCTATGCTACAAGAGTGTTTTAAAATGGTAGGTAGAGATCCACTTTATGAATTCGGAACGAGTTCTAGCCCCTACTACTTTCCAAAATATTCCAAATGATTATTATCAAGAAGAAAATGATTCATGGTTAGATGCTGTCGTAGTATACCGAGTCCTTGCTTCCGTTATGGCTCTCCCGAAAAGGTATACTGTGATAATATGCTGTCTCGCTACAGTGAGTATTTGCTTCCGTAATGTTTCCAGTTCATTACTTTAATCCTTATTTACGTACTTGTGATGAGTCACAGTCTGCTGCGTTTCCTAAATTATTTCTATTGGTTGTTGCCTTGTTACGACGAGTTCCAGTTTACATGATCGTTTTAGCTCCTTTGACAATCCTTGACTTCTAGAATGTTTCAATTAAACACTTGTGAGGCAAAGCATCTGCTCTAATTGGTTGCCATCATACCATGACGTCCTCCTGTTTGATCAATGCTTTCCAATCATGGCTAGACCTTTATTGTATACGTGTTCTCAAAACGTTTCAGCTTCTCGCAGTTTCTTTGTGGTTTTCAATTATTGATAGCAATGCAATATTACTAGAATATGCTGCTGTTTTGTGATGAATTTCAGTTTGTTCAACAGTTCAAATTCTAATTTAAGCTCGCACGATTGCATTCCTGATGATTCCTGATCTTCAACATTCTCGAAATTCTTTGTAAATATTTATAATCGGTGAAATTATTTTGCAATAATGGAATGCTATCATTTTGTAGCGAGTTACAGTCGTATTAATGATTCTGGCTGAAGATTAGCGTAATTTTTGAGAAATTAGCATTTTTTTATGTTTAAAATTAGGGTTTTTTTTTTATGCACAGAACTATTGTTTAAATTAATGCAGGAGATAGAACTCAAGGTATATCAACTCTTTTATGATCAATATTTCAAAATTCGGTAAGATGCTGAAATAATTTTTGCGAAGTTACCATCTCATTTTTTCAAAATGCGATATCAATGGTTAATTCGACGGAACTATTGATAATACTCATGCAGAACTGTGTAACTATGTGGGATGCCACATTATTCGAAGTTTAATTGTGAGATGCTAACAATTGACATGCTAGCTTCACAGACATCCAAATACGATGAAATTCCGTTTCAAAAATTTGGAGACCGTCGTTTCTTCGCGAAAATGTTCGGTGATGAGCGAAAAGTCAAACATTGCATGAAAAACCGTTGTTTCTCTTTTAATTTCTGGTCAAAAGTCGAAAATCATACTTCGATGTAAAATTCATACATGACGAGTTTCTTCTAGGTCGATACGATAAAAAAACGTTGACTAGAGAAAAACTTGATTGCACTGATTTGAACCAAATACGATCAATTTTCGTTTCGAAAATTTTGAAAAACGTCGATCCTTAACGAAATATGTTTGATGATAAGCGAAAAGTCAGACAATGCATGGAAAATCGTTGTTCCTAGTTCAATTTCTGGTCAAAAGTCGAAAATCATACTTCGATGAAAAAATTTATACGTGACGAGTTATTTTTCCGTCGATTCGAATGAAAAATGTTGACGAGAGAAAAAATTGACTCCACTGATTTACACCAAATACGATGAAATTTCGTTTCGAAAATTTTGAATCCGAAAAATGTTCGGTGATGAGCGAAAAGTCAAACATTGCATGAAAAATCGTGATTTCTCGTTTAATTTCCGGTCAAAAGTCGAAAATCATACTTAGATGTAAAATTTATACATGACGAGTTTCTTCTTGGTCGATTCGATCAAAAAACGTTTACTAGAGAAAAACTTGATTGCACTGATTTGAACCAAATACGATCAAATTTCGTTTCGAAAATTTTGAAAAACGTCGTTCCTTAACGAAATATGTTCGGAGATAAGCGAAAAGTCAGACAATGCATGGAAAATTGTTGTTTCTAGTTCAATTTCTGGTAAAAAGTCGAAAATCATACGACGATGTAAAATTTATACGTGACGAGTCTCTTTTCGGTCGATTTGAACGGAAAATGTTGACGAGAGATAAAATTCATTCCACGGATTTATTCAGAATACGAAGAAATTTCGTTTCGAAAATTTTGAAAACCGTCGTTTCTTCGCGAAAAATGTTCGGTGATGAGCGAAAAGTCAAACATTGCATGAAAAATCGTTGTTTCTCGTTGAATTTCTGGTCAAAAGTCGAAAATCATACTTCGATGTAAAATTTATACATGACGAGTTTCTTCTTGGTCGATTCGATCAAAAAAATTGAACCAATTACGATCAATTTTCGTTTCGGAAATTTTGAAAAACGTCGTTCCTTAACGAAATATGTTCGGAGATGAGCGAAAAGTCAGACAATGCATGGAAAATCGTTGTTTCTAGTTCAATTTCTGGTCAAAATTCGACAATCATACTTCGATGTAAAATTTATACGTGACGAGTTATTTTTCGGTCGATTCGAATGAAAAATGTTGACGAGAGAAAAAATTGACTCTACTGATTTACACCAAATACGATGAAATTTCGTTTCGAAAATTTTAAAAACCGTCGTTTCTACGCGAAAAATGTTCGGTGATGAGCGAAAAGTCAAACATTGCATGAAAAATCGTTGTTTCTCGTTCAATTTCTGGTGAAAAGTCGAAAATCATACGACGATGTAAAATTTATACGTGACGAGTCTCTTTTCGGTCGATTTGAACGGAAAATGTTGACGAGAGATAAAATTCATTCCACGGATTTATTCAGAATACGAAGAAATTTCGTTTCGAAAATTTTGAAAACCGTCGTTTCTTCGCGAAAAATGTTCGGTGATAAGCGAAAAGTCAAACATTGCATGTAAAATCGTTGCTTCTCGTTTAATTTCTGGTCAAAAGTCGAAAATCATACTTCGATGTAAAATTTATACATGACGAGTTTCTTCTTGGTCGATTCGATCAAAAAATTTGAACCAAATACGATCAATTTTCGTTTCGAAAATTTTGAATAAAACCCAAAAGTTCCCCTAGGGAAAAAAAGGTCAGGACAAGTACATTGACGGTTGCTTGTTTCCTGATGATATCGAAACAAGTGTGGAAAAAAACTTTCCATAAAATAAGAATTGTAAAAAAATTCCATTAAAAAAAATCATGAACCTTGCTGAAAATTATTTCACCACAATTGAAAAAAAAATTTACAAATTAGTAGAAAACGTATTTAAAATAAAGAAATAAATCTGTAATTATTTTGTAAAGTGGAAAAAAATTGAAATGAAACGTGAAAAAATGTTGAATAAACCACTCGAAATCATTGCGAACAAAAATATGCGAAAAATGTCGCTAGGATACATTTTTAAAACCGATGACCCATTTTTCTCATCTTATTCTAAAGGAGGATCGACTAAATAAATTTAAAAAGTTTCCATCGAAGTTACGTGCAGCATTAAAATTTATGATATCAATTCGAGGACAAGTATTTTATTTCATCAGTAATTCGCAATTTTGCCATTATGAAACTATGTTTCCATAAGGGTTGAGAATGCGTCCAGCTCAGGACGTCTGATCGAAATTACTAAAAATAAACAACCATAAAAAATCCCAAAATCTTGCTTTCCGAAAACTGGAACCATACCAACCCATTTTTTAAAAACATATTTCGGTCCAAGGAACAGTGAAGTCATGAGTTACTTTGTAACAGCAGAAACGTATGAGGAATCTTTCTGCCCATGACTTTTCGATAAAATGGCTGATTCAAAAAAATCACATCGAAGAGGAAGTCATTTGCTACTTTATGGTGGTAGAGACTTATAAGAATATCGATTCGTCTCGTACTTTAAGGATCCCCTGATATCATTCACAACATTTGACGTCAATTGGATCGGTACTAATTATGTTTAAATACGTGTTAAAAGTACTTGTCCGGCCCATCACTTTTTATTCAAATTGCTCATTCAAATAAAAATCAGGGCTCCTGAATCAGGGAAATGAAAATCAGGAAATTGAGAAAAATACCTCCAGGTATTTTAACTTAATTGTATCAATTGTAAAAAAAATGTAATGGAACTTTTCTGTAATATACAAGGGATATTATTGGTCGTCCATCAAAAAATGCTCTTAGGACAATGAAAATTTCTAACTATCTACCCAGATAGAAATCCGTGCAGTCTGCATTAAGAATACTGTGGCGTGCAGTCACCGTGCCGTCACTGTGCCGCAAACTGGCTATCAGGATAGGGTAACCCCTCAAATAATATTGCAAAGGAGGCATTTTTCACTTCTAATTTCTTTCAGCGGATAAATGCTATTCGGTATAAGAACCAACCTATACTATATTGCTGAGAACATTAAACTGATTATAAGTCGCTCATGAGAAAGTTATCGAGTTTATTCACGTACACAATTTGATTCGGTAGCCCTTTAGATTATATTGCAATGACGGCATTTTTTACTTTTCGATTCTTCTAGCAGGAAAATTCTATTCAACATAAGAAACAACTTATATTATTGCTGAGAACATTAAACTGAAAATACGTCGCATTTCAAGAAATTTCCGAGTTCATTCGTTGACACAATTCGATCCGGTTAAAATCATTAAACGTTGAGTATGACATGAGCGTTTCCTGGAATTCAAATAATTTTTTTTTTCTTATATTAAGAGACGTGGTAGCGGCTGGTTTACTGTTCAATAATTTCAACTTTTTCTTTGATTTTTATTTGAATGAGCAATTTGAATAAAAAGTGATGGGCCGGACAAGTACTTTTAACACGTATTTAAACATAATTAGTACCGATCCAATTGACGTCAAATGTTGTGAATGATATCAGGGGATCCTTAAAGTACGAGACGAATCGATATTCTTATAAGTCTCTACCACCATAAAGTAGCAAATGACTTCCTCTTCGATGTGATTTTTTTGAATCAGCCATTTTATCGAAAAGTCATGGGCAGAAAGATTCCTCATACGTTTCTGCTGTTACAAAGTAACTCATGACTTCACTGTTCCTTGGACCGAAATATGTTTTTAAAAAATGGGTTGGTATGGTTCCAGTTTTCGGAAAGCAAGATTTTGGGATTTTTTATGGTTGTTTATTTTTAGTAATTTCGATCAGACGTCCTGAGCTGGACGCATTCTCAACCCTTATGGAAACATAGTTTCATAATGGCAAAATTGCGAATTACTGATGAAATAAAATACTTGTCCTCGAATTGATATCATAAATTTTAATGCTGCACGTAACTTCGATGGAAACTTTTTAAATTTATTTAGTCGATCCTCCTTTAGAATAAGATGAGAAAAATGGGTCATCGGTTTTAAAAATGTATCCTAGCGACATTTTTCGCATATTTTTGTTCGCAATGATTTCGAGTGGTTTATTCAACATTTTTTCACGTTTCATTTCAATTTTTTTCCACTTTACAAAATAATTACAGATTTATTTCTTTATTTTAAATACGTTTTCTACTAATTTGTAAATTTTTTTTTCAATTGTGGTGAAATAATTTTCAGCAAGGTTCATGATTTTTTTTAATGGAATTTTTTTACAATTCTTATTTTATGGAAAGTTTTTTTCCACACTTGTTTCGATATCATCAGGAAACAAGCAACCGTCAATGTACTTGTCCTGACCTTTTTTTCCCTAGGGGAACTTTTGGGTTTTATATCACGTCTTTTTTTTCAAAACTTCCTCAATCTTGTTTTGATAGCAAAAGGATTTTGGTTTGAATTTCTAACCAAAGAATTTCTAACCAAAGATACTTTTTTAGTACATTTTCAAAGATTCTATGCTGATAGTACAAACATGTCTAACGTTAACATTCTACATTGAAAACTTGTATTGTCAGTAATAATATATATCACACTATCGAAAGCTACTATTTATTAGTAAAATATTGAAATTACCACTGGTAAATGTTGAAAAGATCAATGTACGCCACGGATACAGCATTAAGGTTGAATCTGAAGTTTTCACATCGTCCAAGCTTCATACAAAGCCATCTTGGTTGGTTCATTTTATTTCGAGTCCTTCAGGGCTAGCGATGAAGATATTGTTGAGAAAAGGGCAATTGAAGCCGTTATAACAATGAAAACGTACAAAGAGAGGATTAAAAGGTAAAAATTACCAGTACCGTAATAGAAACTGGAAACGACCTTGAATGTTCGGTAAATTTTACCTTGCCCACTTTATATTCGGATGAAATTAAAATACAATCCCATGTCTATTACAAGGAAATCTATTTTGTTATATATGAACGTAAACTATGCTCTATAGAATTTCACAACCATTCAAGGTCGTCCACGGTTTCTATATAGTAACGGTAACTTTTACTTTTTAATTTGCTCAATGTACATACTTGTGAAATTTGAGTTTTGACAGAGATCCTAGATTTTTATTTGAATTAGCAATTTGAATAAAACGTGATGGGCCGGACAAGTACTCCTGAAATGTATTAAAACATAATTCATTCCGATTGAAACGACGTCGAAGGTCGTGTATGATACAAGGGTATTCTGAAATTCGGAGAAGAATATTTTCTTACAAGTTTCTGCTGCTTAAAAGTAACGCATGACTCTACCTTTAATTTGATTTCCATTTGAATTGCAATTTTAATATTAAAAGTTCATAATTTTGTTAAGTATTTTTAATATACGTCGATGTTAATATCTTCTCAATCACCAATAGATACTTGTCCTCGTATTGATATCATAATTAATACAGCTGCACGCAACTGGGATGATAACCTTTTTATTAATTTTTCAGAAAAGTCATTCTCCTAAGACAGTAATCATAAGAGGTTTTTCGCTAATCTTGATACGACTGAGTTTTTAATCTTTTAATTCCTGTTTTGTTCCGTAGAAATGAATTTTCTGAATTACCAACAAATACTTGGGCTAGTATTGATATCATAAATTTTTTATACTGCATGTAACTTAGTTGGCGACCTTTTTCATTTATTTTTTTACTATTAATTCTTGTAAGGGACCAATTATACGTAGGTTATCGTCTAGATAACCTAACTTTGAAATGTTTTTTTAGATTCCTAAGATGTATCAAAAAAATCTATTTTTTTTCGAATTCCACAAACAAATTTTTCCATATAATGCCAAAAGATGTAGTTAGCCAAAAGGAAAACTTGAAATAAATTTTTTGCGCCGGCGCACTGCGTGCTTCGATTTTCCATAAGAATGACACTTGAAAAAAAAACTCCGTTAGATATTGGTTTACATCGCGCGAAAAGAAATGTTCATTCACAGATGTTCCGCTGATGTATTTTTGTAGAGAATAACAATCCCTACAAGAAAAAAGTTTCTGGAGCGAAATAGTTCGGATCAACCGATTATTAGATATAACCGTTTAAAGATTAGGATGTATCGAAAAATCTTTTTTTTTCCGAGCTCCACTAGCACTTTTATTCATATTATGCCAAAAGATAATTTTTGAACTTTTTTTGTAGGGAATTTTATTCTCTACAAAAATACGCGGCATATCTGTGAAAATATTTTTTTCGGGCGATTCGAAACAACATCTAACATAACATAGTTTTTTTTTCGTGTTATTCTTATAGGAAATCGAAGCACGTGGTGCGTCGGCCCGAAAAATTTTATTTCAAGCTCTCCTTTTGGCTAACTTGGTCTTTTGGCATGATAGGAAGAAAATTGCTCGTGGAGCTCGGAAAAAAGAGATTTTTCCGATACACCCTAATCTTGAAACGGTTTTAACTATTGAACGGTTGATCAAAGCTATTTGCCTGTAGAAACTTTTTTAGTAGTTTGTAGTCCACAAAAATACGTTGGCGGCATATCTGTAGAATTGTTTCTCGGTCGATGTGAAACAATATCTAACGGAGTTTTTTTTTACGTCTTATTCTTATGAAAAATCGAAGCACGTGGTGCGCCGGCCCTATAAATTTATTTCAAGCTTTTTTTCTCAAAATTTTCCTAAAAGTAATCATAATTCCGTAAATATGAGCAGGCAACTTTGGATTCTTGACTTTTTATCAAATTGGCTCGCTAGGTTGTTATGTGGTGGTTAATGGTAGCGTTATTAAAATGATTATTAATTTGTCATTATTAATAAATGATTAATTAATAGCTCTATCATAAAGTTAATCAGCGAAAGTTAATTTCATGTAAAATGACTTCGATGACATGTTTTATCAATGTAGAGTTGCTTGGTGGTTATAAATCGACAAGTTACAACTTTTGTTATCACTAGTCATGAGAGAATTTTTTTTTTCAAATTCAACATTCAGTCAGCTGATAAAATAAACCCAGTCAGCCCAATATTTTTTTTTCAACTAATTTTATTTCGCTGACCGTTATTCAATATAAAATCGCTTGGTGGTGCTTGGTTGGTGTATGTTTTACCATCATCTAATTAATCATTCAATAACATTTGAAAAAATTTAATGTTCAGTCAGTTGATGGAGTAAACCCAGTAGGTCAAATGTTTTTTCTTCAACGAATTTTTTTCCACTGACCATTATTCTATAGGGAATTGCTTTGCGTTGCTTGTTTGGTAATTAATTTTGCTACCATACTGATTAAACATATATCAACTCCAAGGAAAGCGATAAAAACGCTCTGATTGGTCGATTGAACGATTGAACGATTGAACGGAAAATTTTTTGACTTTTCGGCGTAAGACATGAAACGAGATCACATCGTACGATCACAGATACACAGATTTTTGAAGACTCAATTTTTCGTGAAATCAAAAGTAACAATTTGAGGATTTCGGATTTGACGGAATTGGCAGAAGATCGCATTTCAAAGCTCAAGAATACGATTGTCTTTT
The DNA here is from genome assembly GCA_037576405.1 of Campoplex capitator. NCBI lineage: Eukaryota > Metazoa > Arthropoda > Insecta > Hymenoptera > Ichneumonidae > Campoplex > Campoplex capitator. The sequence goes on along the minus strand of JARBWI010000616.1, from coordinate 22,031 downwards.
TTGAGGAATTGATTACATAGTCTATAATAATATGTATCATCGTTATCACGATAAAAGTCATTTTGGCAATGGTTTTTTTTACAACACTATTAAACAAAAAACTCAACGCAAAACGTAAAATCAAGTATTTACGTAAAGTATAGCAAAAAAGAAGTAAAAAGAAACATCACATGAAAGTAAAAAATGACGTTGCGAAGTTTAAGTAAAGTGAAGAAAACGAAAAACCCACGAACCAAATACAAGAGGAAATACATGATAGCGTGAAAACGGGGAAACCCTGCCGCGTCCCATCATGTACTGACCACTTGTTATCGACCGATGGTAATTTCCTCGAAAATAGATTTTTTCTTATTATAATCACATTCATGAATGATATTCGATCTAGCTTTAGCTGATTCTGGGAACATTACTGATAATCAGATCATTATTTCTAGAAGTGCTGCGAGTGCTATATAAAATTAACCTCTCCATCTTGACTTTTGCCTTTCTTTAAATTTATAATGATTTTTGACGATGGTTTGTAAATGTTTGATCACTCAAAACATTTGTTCGATAATTTTCTTTAAATTAAGGAAAACCCCCCGGGTTTGGTTACATACAGTATAGTATACACTAATCAAATACAGGGGGTTTTTTTCCCCTCATATCCTCCCGCCCGCCATATAATCGTATATATACTATTTAAATACTACATGTAACCAAATCCGAGGGGTGTTTTTTCGATAAATCCACCTATTGCTCCGAGCCGGGAAAATCAAACGTGGAGACTATTGATTTTTTTGGAAAAATAATGATCAAACAAACGTTCCAACAATATTATTTGTTTCAAACGAATGATTGCCAATCGATTGGCGTTTGCAAAACTCAAATTGGACTAATATTCAAAAAGTTGCGGGTAACTCAACGCCATCTTTTGTTTCGTTTGTTTGTTAGAAAGTAATGACAAATGTTTAAATTGATCTAACATTCACAAACTATCGACAAACAATCATTATGAAAAAAGGCAAAAGCCATGATCGAGAGACCGATATTACATACCCACTTGCACGCATGTCTGTTAACTTGGCCAGATCACTGGAATTTTTTCTAATGTTCTAGTTAATCATATGTCAAGTGGTTATCAGTACGGCAACCAAATCGTTTAGTAGTCTCTAGTTAATTTACAATTGACCAAATTAAATTCCGGTGCAAGTTGACCAGAATTTTTTTTCATATTTTCATGCAATAGATAAAAGAAAGACTATTCTGAAATGTCGCTCTCTCGATTATTGGAAAATCAAAAAATCCGTTCTACATAATTTCAGAGAAAGCACATAGATTTTATTGTGAAAAAAGCTAGGCATTTTTTATATAATATATAATATTGAAAAAGTCAATACCATGAGAATAAGAATTGATAGTTATTTTCGTGGAATTCCAGAAAGTTCAAACAGTACGTTACGGGTGTTTCGAAACAATATTTTGAACGAAGCAGAAAAATAAAAACTAAGATCCTGTCCAAGACATTGGAATGAGTTATTAAGAGAATAGAATGAAGGTAGTCTTGTCCGTTGCATTAGCTTCACGCAAGTTTCAATGCTTTCGGACCAACAAAGACTACAGAAGGTATCTCATTGAATAAAAATGTTTCAATTTATTATCGTAAATACGGGCCCAATTTCGAAAATACTCAGCACACATCTCGCTTCAAAAAATTAAAAAAATTTCTAGGCATCCACTGCATTTCAATAATAGATATATCGAACAAATAGAACCTGCAGATTTCCTGAATGAAACAAACTTTTGTCGATTCATTTTGCCAAAACTTGAGCAGGAAAGTGAAAAAACAGAACGTACTTTGGTCCAACAAACTTGGAAATCTTGGATATATTGATTGCGTTCTAAAGCCCGAAATTTTTATTCCGTCCAAAAATGTGCCTCCGATGACTTTTCATAATAATCTTTCAATCTCTTATTACCACAAACAAATCTGAAAAGTTGAAATACGAGAAAATGGATATTACTAATAATGGAATAAAAGCAGCGAAAATCTATTTGAAACGTCTTTTGAAATTTATAATGCCAGAACTAAAGAGAGAAAGCAAAATAAGCACAGCGAACTTTAAGTCTGACAGAATTCAAAACTTCTCCATGCATCGATGGGGTTTCAAAGACAGCTATTGCGATTGTAGCTATTCAGAAACCAGCCGCTGAAGACTTTTGTAACAAGTTTTTCAATTAATATGCCACAGTCGGAGCTGAAGAGTGGAAATACTTGGTACCCATGCCGCTTCGCAGAAGTTTCACAGTTTGCAGGTACCGCTGTATACCAATGACACAAATTTTGATACTATCAGAAAAACAGCACCCGACGACTTCCTGAAACTACTTTTCCAAGTTTAATATGATACATCAGAATAAAAGAAATGAAAGAACATATCGCACATCAGGTCCAACAAAATTGAGAAATTTTGCATGTTTTCATGGCCATTACCAGACAAAAATTTTGATTGCATTGAAAAATAATCAACCGAAGGCTATTTGTAATGAATATTTCAATTAATAGTGCCACATTCACACACAACACATGGAAATATTCAACGTACACGTCACTTCATAAAGTTGTCAAACTTTGTAGGTGACCGCTGCATCTTATTGTGTCGCTGTGTCTTAGCGACACAAATTTTTATACCCATTAGAAAAAAAGCATCGTTAGTCTTTTTAAAATAACTTTTTGAATTCATGTCCAATAAACGAAGCAGGAAGTGAATAACTTGAGATTCTAGGATAAATTCTGGATGTATCCATTACATCACAATGACAGACATTTTTATCCCATCTATTAATGAGCATCGCTAAAGACTTTTTGTTTTGAATCTTTCAATTCATGTTGTCGCAATGAAAGTGAAGAAGTAGAAATGTGCAGCGCACATATTTTCCAATCAATTGATGAAACTTGGTACTGATAGACTGCGTGCCGATGAGAAAAAAAATAGACCAAAGGGCACGACCGAACTGAATGAAGAAAAATATGACAATTCATTGAAATAATGATAACATAATAATCTCAATTAGCATGCATTTATTTGATCCAAGTTTTCGATGGTTTATTTTGATTGATGAACATATGTAGAAAAATATGACAACTTATCAGACGATGATGACACGAGAACTAATGAGCACACATTTATTTCGTTTTTTTATTTGAATTCATCAGTATGTATACAATAATTACATGTTCTTTAAATGAAATTTCTGATTCCAAGTTATAGGTTAACGAACCTATACATTTCTCGCAGCTAGGTAATCAAAACACTTTTAAAATATTTTCGACGACGTATAATTTGGTTAGCACACATTTTTATTTCGATAATTTCAAACGACGAATTGGTGACGAATAAATTTAATGCTTAACACATATTTCTTACACTGAGCTTCGAAATAATTTTCAACTCGCAGATCCCGCACTGTTTTCGAAACTCCGATCAAACTTTTATAAAATATTACAGAACGATATGTATCACACATACATTGCAGGTTATATTTTACTTCGTTTGTACGCGACAGAAATGCGTGCAATATTGATCGCCCTTTGGTGTGAAGAGTTGTTAGGAATTAATACTAATTAACTCAAAGGAAACCTGAAGAGTTTCGTTCACATCGTCGACTTTTCACATCGAAATCATTAACTCGAAAAATAAAACGTTTATAATTATTTTCACACGCTTTAAATTGATATCACACTTCACACACTGATTCACTGGTCGCAAACGAACACACGCGAAGCATCGAGAACACACAAATAACTGTAATTTTACAATTATCGTAAAATTTAAACCGCGGCGTAAACACACGCACAACAACCCGGGCGCAGCCATATTGTCTAGCTGTCATCGCCGATCCTTTCGATCAGCGCGATGAAAGTACGTCACGCAAGCTAGTTCGTAGCTCCAACATAATTGGCCGAGGAGTTTTCTCAACGCTCATTGGTTGGAACAAGAATTCTCTCACCGAGGATTGGTGATCATGGAGGACACGGAGCCTTTGTCTGTAGCGGTCAGTACGCGTATACAGATACGTCAAAATCCTGAATGTGTTAGTAACTTTTGCATAATCTTAAGCCCGTGCAAAGTTTTTTCTCAGCAATTACGGCACCAATCAAGCTGATTTTGGGCTCTTTCGAATAAGAATTTCTTTATTAATCTCCAGTTCAATTTTCAAGGCCTCAAACGACTCATGAGCTTCGAAAATGAATAAAATGACTTTCCGATTTTACCCCCACCACCGCGAAAAGTTTTATTCAGAGAAAGTATAGTCTCGGCGAGAGCCTCGGGCCAGCAGACGACAGGGCTGTCAATGTACTTGTCCCGAGACTCTGCCGAGTCTCTTGAAACCGTCGTACCTCAACGAAATATGTTCGGAGATGAGCGAAAAGTCAGACAATGCATGGAAAATCGTTTTTTTCTAGTTCAATTTCTGGTCAAAATTCGACAATCATACTTCGATGTAAAATTTATACGTGACGAGTGATTTTTCGGTCGATTCGAATGAAAAATGTTGAAGAGAGAAAAAATTGACTCGACTGATTTACACCAAATACGATGAAATTTCGTTTCGAAAATTTTGAAAACCGTCGTTTCTTCGCGTAAAATGTTCGGTGATGAGCGAAAAGTCAAACATTGCATGAAAAATCGTTGTTTTTCGTTAAATTTCTTGTGAAAAGTCGAAAATCATACTACGATGTAAAATTTATACGTGACGAGTCTTTTTTCGGTCGATTCGAACGAAAAATGTTGACGAGACATAAAATTGATTCCACTGATTTAAACCAATTACGATGAAATTTCGTTTCGAAAATTTTGAAAACCGTCGTTCCTTCACGAAAAATGTTCGGTTATCAGCGAAAAGTCAAACATTGCATGAAAAATCGTTGTTTTTCGTTCATTTTCTGGTCAAAAGTCGAAAATCATACTTCAATGTAAAATTTATAAGTGACGAGTCTTTTTCCGGTCGATTTAAACGAAAAATGTTGACGAGAGAAAAAATTGATTGCACTGATTTGTACCAAATACGATCAATTTTCGTTTCGAAATATTTGAAAAACGTCGTTCCTTAACGAAATATGTTCGGTGATGAGCGAAAAGTCAGACAATGCATGGAAAATCGTTGTTTCTAATTCAATTTCTGGTCAAAATTCGACAATCATACTTCAATGTAAAATTTATACGTGACGAGTTATTTTTCGGTCGATTCGAATGAAAAATGTTGACGAGAGAAAAAATTGACTCTACTGATTTACACCAAATACGATGAAATTTCGTTTCGAAAATTTTGAAAACCGTCGTTTCTTCGCGAAAAATGTTCGGTGATGAGCGAAAAGTCAAACATTGCATGGAAAATCGTTGTTTCTCGTTCAATTTCTGGTGAAAAGTCGAAAATCATACGACGATGTGAAAATTATACATGACGAGTCTCTTTTCGGTCGATTTGAACGAAAAATGTTGACGAGAGATAAAATTGATTCCACTGATTTGAACCAAATACGATCAAATTTCGTTTCGAAAATTTTGAAAAACGTCGTTCCTTAACGAAATATGTTTGGTGATGAGCGAAAAGTCAGACAATGCATGGAAAATCATTGTTTCTAGTTCAATTTCTGGTCAAAAGTCGAAAATCATACTTCGATGTAAAATTTATACGTGACGAGTTTCTTCTTGGTCGATACGATAAAGAAACGTTGACTAGAGAAAAACTTGATTGCACTGATTTGAACCAAAGACGATCAATTTTCGTTTCAAAAATCTTGAAAAACGTCGATCCTTGACGAAATATGTTTGGTGATAAGCGAAAAGTCAGACAATGCATGGAAAATCATTGTTTCTAGTTCAATTTCTGGTCAAAAGTCGAAAATCATACTTCGATGTAAAATTTATACGTGACGAGTTTCTTCTTGGTCGATACGATAAAGAAACGTTGACTAGAGAAAAACTTGATTGCACTGATTTGAACCAAATACGATCAATTTTCGTTTCAAAAATCTTGAAAAACGTCGATTCTTGACGAAATATGTTTGGTGATAAGCGAAAAGTCAGACAATGCATGGAAAATCGTTGTTTCTAGTTCAATTTCTGGTCAAAAGTCGAAAATCATACTTCGATGTAAGATTTATACGTGACGAGTCTTTTTTCGGTCGATTTGAACGAAAAATGTTGACGAGAGAAAAAATTGATAGCACTGATTTGTACCAAATACGATCAAATTTCGATTCGCAAATTTTGAAAAACGTCGTTCTTTCACGAAATATGTTCGGTGATGAGCGAAAAGTCAGACAATGCATGGAAAATCGTTGTTTCTAGTTCAATTTCTGGTCAAAATTCGACAATAATACTTCGATGTAAAATTTATACGTGACGAGTTATTTTTCAGTCGATTCGAATGAAAAATGTTGACGAGAGAAAAAATTGACTCCACTGATTTACACCAAATACAATGAAATTCCGTTTCGAAAAATTTGGAGACCGTCGTTTCTTCGCGAAAATGTTCGGTGATGAGCGAAAAGTCAAACATTGCATGAAAAACCGTTGTTTCTCGTTTAATTTCTGGTCAAAAGTCGAAAATCATACTTCGATGTAAAATTCATACATGACGAGTTTCTTCTAGGTCGATACGATAAAAAAACGTTGACTAGAGAAAAACTTGATTGCACTGATTTGAACCAAATACGATCAATTTTCGTTTCGAAAATTTTGAAAAACGTCGATCCTTAACGAAATATGTTTGATGATAAGCGAAAAGTCAGACAATGCATGGAAAATCGTTGTTCCTAGTTCGATTTCTGGTCAAAAGTCGAAAATCATACTTCGATGAAAAAATTTAAACGTGACGAGTTATTTTTCAGTCGATTCGAATGAAAAATGTTGACGAGAGAAAAAATTGACTCCACTGATTTACACCAAATACGATGAAATTTCGTTTCGAAAATTTTGAATCCGAAAAATGTTCGGTGATGAGCGAAAAGTCAAACATTGCATGAAAAATCGTGATTTCTCGTTTAATTTCCGGTCAAAAGTCGAAAATCATACTTCGATGTAAAATTTATACATGACGAGTTTCTTCTTGGTCGATTCGATCAAAAAACGTTTACTAGAGAAAAACTTGATTGCACTGATTTGAACCAAATACGATCAAATTTCGTTTCGAAAATTTTGAAAAACGTCGTTCCTTAACGAAATATGTTCGGAGATAAGCGAAAAGTCAGACAATGCATGGAAAATTGTTGTTTCTAGTTCAATTTCTGGTAAAAAGTCGAAAATCATACGACGATGTAAAATTTATACGTGACGAGTCTCTTTTCGGTCGATTTGAACGGAAAATGTTGACGAGAGATAAAATTCATTCCACGGATTTATTCAGAATACGAAGAAATTTCGTTTCGAAAATTTTGAAAACCGTCGTTTCTACGCGAAAAATGTTCGGTGATAAGCGAAAAGTCAAACATTGCATGTAAAATCGTTGCTTCTCGTTTAATTTCTGGTCAAAAGTCGAAAATCATACTTCGATGTAAAATTTATACATGACGAGTTTCTTCTTGGTCGATTCAATCAAAAAATTTGAACCAAATACGATCAATTTTCGTTTCGAAAATTTTGAAAACCGTCGTACCTTAACGAAATATGTTCGGAGATGAGCGAAAAGTCAGACAATGCATGGAAAATCGTTTTTTTCTAGTTCAATTTCTGGTCAAAATTCGTAAATCATACTTCGATGTAAAATTTATACGTGACGAGTGATTTTTCGGTCGATTCGAATGAAAAATGTTGAAGAGAGAAAAAATTGACTCGACTGATTTACACGAAATACGATGAAATTTCGTTTCGAAAATTTTGAAAACCGTCGTTTCTACGCGAAAAATGTTCGATGATGAGCGAAAAGTCAAACATTGCATGAAAAATCGTTGTTTTTCGTTCAATTTCTGGTGAAAAGTCGAAAATCATACTACGATGTAAAATTTATACGTGACGGGTCTCTTTTCGGTCGATATTAACGAAAAATGTTGACGAGAGAAAAAATTGATTGCACTGATTTGAACCAAATACGATGAAATTTCATTTCGAAAATTTTGAAAACCGTCGTTTCTTCGCGAAAAATGTTCGGTGATGAGCGAAAAGTCAAACATTGCATGAAAAATCGTGATTTCTCGTTTAATTTCCGGTCAAAAGTCGGAAATCATACTTCGATGTAAAATTTATACATGACGAGTTTCTTCTTGGTCGATTCGATCAAAAAACGTTTACTAGAGAAAAACTTGTTTGCACTGATTTGAACCAAAAACGATCAATTTTCGTTTCGAAAATTTTGAAAAAAGTCGTTCCTTAACGAAATATGTTTGGTGATGAGCGAAAAATCAGACAATGCATGGAAAATTGTTGTTTCTAGTTCAATTTCTGGTAAAAAGTCGAAAATCATACTACGATGTAAAATTTATACGTGACGAGTCTCTTTTCGGTCGATTTAAACGGAAAATGTTGACGAGAGATAAAATTGATTCCGCTGATGTAAACCAATTACGATGAAATTTCGTTTCGCAAATCCTGAAAAACGTCGTTCTTTCACGAAAAATGTTCGGTGATGAGCGAATAGTCGGACAATACATAAAAATCATTGTTCCTCGTTTAATTTCTGGTCAAAAGTCGAAAATCATACTTCGATGTAAAATTTATACGTGACGAGTCTTTTTTCGGTCGATTTGAACGAAAAATGTTGACGAGAGAAAAAATTGATTGCACTGATTTGTACCGAATACGATCAAATTTCGTTCGGCAAATTTTGAAAAAGGTCGTTCATTCACGAAAAATGTTCGGTGATGTGCGAAAAATCAAACATTGCATGAAAAATCGTGATTTCTCGTTTAATTTCCGGTCAAAAGTCGAAAATCATACTTCGATGTAAAATTTATACATGACGAGTTTCTTCTTGGTCGATTCGATCAAAAAACGTTGACTAGAGAAAAACTTGATTGCACTGATTTGAACCAAATACGATCAAATTTCGTGTCGAAAACTTTGAAAAACGTCGTTCCTTAACGAAATATGTTCGGTGATGAGCGAAAAGTCAGACAATGCATGGAAAATCGTTGTTTCTAGTTCAATTTCTGGTAAAAATTCGACAATCATACTTCGATGTAAAATTTATACGTGACGAGTGATTTTTCGGTCGATTCGAATGAAAAATGTTGACGAGAGAAAAAAATGACTCGACTGATTTACACCAAATACGATGAAATTTCGTTTCGAAAATTTTGAAAACCGTCGTTTCTTCGCGAAAAATGTTCGGTGATGAGCGAAAAGACAAACATTGCATGAAAAATCGTTGTTTCTCGTTTAATTTCTAGTCAAAAGTCAAAAATCATACTTCGATGTAAAATTTATACGTGACGAGTCTTCTTTCAGTCGATTCAAACGAAAAATGTTGACGAGAGAAAAAATTGATTGCACTGATTTGTACCAAATACGATCAAATTTCGTTTCGCAAATTTTGAAAAACGTCGTTCTTTCACGAAAAATGTTCGGTGATGAGCGAAAAGTCAAACATTGCATGAAAAATCGTTGTTTCTCGTTTAATTTCTGGTTGAAAGTCGAAAAACATACTTCGATGTAAAATTTATACGTGACGAGTTATTTTTCGGTCGATTCGAATGAAAAATGTTGACGAGAGAAAAAATTGACTCTACTGATTTACACCAAATACGATGAAATTTCGTTTCGAAAATTTTAAAAACCGTCGTTTCTACGCGAAAAATGTTCGGTGATGAGCGAAAAGTCAAACATTGCATGAAAAATCGTTGTTTCTCGTTCAATTTCTGATGAAAAGTCGAAAATCATACTACGATGTAAAATTTATACGTGAGGAGTCTCTTTTCGGTCGATTTCAACGAAAAATGTTGACGAGAGATGAAATTGATTTCACTGATTTAAACCAATTACGATGAATTTTTGTTTCGCAAGTTTTGAAAAACGTCGTTCCTTAACGAAATATGTTCGGTGATGAGCGAAAAGTCAGACAATGCATGGAAAATCGTTGTTTCTAGTTCAATTTCTGGTCAAAATTCGACAATAATACTTCGATGTGAAATTTATACGTGACGAGTGATTTTTCGGTCGATTCGAATGAAAAATGTTGACGAGAGAAAAAATTGACTCGACTGATTTACACCAAATACGATGAAATTTCGTTTCGAAAATTTTGAAAACCGTCATTTCTTCGCGAAAAATGTTCGGTGATCAGCGAAAAGTCAAACATTGCATGAAAAATCGTGATTTCTCGTTTAATTTCCGGTCAAAAGTCAAAAATCATACTTTGATGTAAAATTTATACATGACGAGTTTCTTCTTGGTCGATTCGATCAAAAAACGTTTACTAGAGAAAAACTTGTTTGCACTGATTTGAACCAAATACGATCAATTTTCGTTTCGAAAATTTTGAAAAAAGTCGTTCTTTAACGAAATATGTTTGGTGATGAGCGAAAAATCAGACAATGCATGGAAAATTGTTGTTTCTAGTTCAATTTCTGGTAAAAAGTCGAAAATCATACTACGATGTAAAATTTATACGTGACGAGTCTCTTTTCGGTCGATTTGAACGGAAAATGTTGACGAGAGATAAAATTGATTCCGCTGATGTAAACCAATTACGATGAAATTTCGTTTCGCAAATCCTGAAAAACGTCGTTCTTTCACGAAAAATGTTCGGTGATGAGAGAATAGTCGGACAATACATAAAAATCATTGTTCCTCGTTTAATTTCTGGTCAAAAGTCGAAAATCATACTTCGATGTAAAATTTATACGTGACGAGTCTTTTTTCGGTCGATTTGAACGAAAAATGTTGACGAGAGAAAAAATTGATTGCACTGATTTGTACCAAATACGATCAAATTTCGTTCGGCAAATTTTGAAAAACGTCGTTCTTTCACGAAAAATGTTCGGTGATGTGCGAAAAATCAAACATTGCATGAAAAATCGTGATTTCTCGTTTGATTTCCGGTCAACAGTCGAAAATCATACTTCGATGTAAAATTTATACATGACGAGTTTCTTCTTGGTCGAATAGATCAAAAAACGTTGACTAGAGAAAAACTCGATTGCACTGATTTGATCCAAATACGATCAATTTTCGTTTCGAAAATTTTGAAAAACGTCGTTCCTGAACGAAATATGTTCGGTGATGAGCGAAAAGTCAGACAATGCATGGAAAATCGTTGTTCCTAGTTCGATTTCTGGTCAAAAGTCGAAAATCATACTTCGATGAAAAAATTTAAACGTGACGAGTTATTTTTCCGTCGATTCGAATGAAAAATGTTGACGAGAGAAAAAATTGACTCCACTGATTTACACCAAATACGATGAAATTTCGTTTCGAAAATTTTGAATCCGAAAAATGTTCGGTGATGAGCGAAAAGTCATACATTGCATGAAAAATCGTGATTTCTCGTTTAATTTCCGGTCAAAAGTCGAAAATCATACTTCGATGTAAAATTTATACATGACGAGTTTCTTCTTGGTCGATTCGATCAAAAAACGTTTACTAGAGAAAAACTTGATTGCACTGATTTGAACCAAATACGATCAAATTTCGTTTCGAAAATTTTGAAAAACGTCGTTCCTTAACGAAATATGTTCGGAAATAAGCGAAAAGTCAGACAATGCATGGAAAATTGTTGTTTCTAGTTCAATTTCTGGTAAAAAGTCGAAAATCATACGACGATGTAAAATTTATACGTGACGAGTCTCTTTTCGGTCGATTTGAACGGAAAATGTTGACGAGAGATAAAATTCATTCCACGGATTTATTCAGAATACGAAGAAATTTCGTTTCGAAAATTTTGAAAACCGTCGTTTCTACGCGAAAAATGTTCGGTGATAAGCGAAAAGTCAAACATTGCATGTAAAATCGTTGCTTCTCGTTTAATTTCTGGTCAAAAGTCGAAAATCATACTTCGATGTAAAATTTATACATGACGAGTTTCTTCTTGGTCGATTCAATCAAAAAATTTGAACCAAATACGATCAATTTTCGTTTCGAAAATTTTGAAAACCGTCGTACCTTAACGAAATATGTTCGGAGATGAGCGAAAAGTCAGACAATGCATGGAAAATCGTTTTTTTCTAGTTCAATTTTTGGTCAAAATTCGACAATCATACTTCGATGTAAAATTTATACGTGACGAGTGATTTTTCGGTCGATTCGAATGAAAAATGTTGAAGAGAGAAAAAATTGACTCGACTGATTTACACCAAATACGATGAAATTTCGTTTCGAAAATTTTGAAAACCGTCGTTTCTTCGCGTAAAATGTTCGGTGATGAGCGGAAAGTCAAACATTGCATGAAAAATCGTTGTTTCTCGTTGAATTTCTGGTCAAAAGTCGAAAATCATACTTCGATGTAAAATTTATACATGACGAGTTTCTTCTTGGTCGATTCGATCAAAAAATTTGAACCAATTACGATCAATTTTCGTTTCGGAAATTTTGAAAAACGTCGTTCCTTAACGAAATATGTTCGGAGATGCGCGAAAAGTCAGACAATGCATGGAAAATCGTTTTTTTCTAGTTCAATTTCTGGTCAAAATTCGACAATCATACTTCGATGTAAAATTTATACGTGACGAGTTATTTTTCGGTCGATTCGAATGAAAAATGTTGACGAGAAAAAATTGACTCTACTGATTTACACGAAATACGATGAAATTTCGTTTCGAAAATTTTGAAAACCGTCGTTTCTACGCGAAAAATGTTCGATGATGAGCGAAAAGTCAAACATTGCATGAAAAATCGTTGTTTTTCGTTCAATTTCTGGTGAAAAGTCGAAAATCATACTACGATGTAAAATTTATACGTGACGAGTCTCTTTTCGGTCGATTTGAACGGGAAATGTTGACGAGAGATAAAATTGATTCCGCTGATGTAAACCAATTACGATGAAATTTCGTTTCGCAAATCCTGAAAAACGTCGTTCTTTCACGAAAAATGTTCGGTGATGAGAGAATAGTCGGACAATACATAAAAATCATTGTTCCTCGTTTAATTTCTGGTCAAAAGTCGAAAATCATACTTCGATGTAAAATTTATACGTGACGAGTCTTTTTTCGGTCGATTTGAACGAAAAATGTTGACGAGAGAAAAAATTGATTGCACTGATTTGTACCAAATACGATCAAATTTCGTTCGGCAAATTTTGAAAAACGTCGTTCTTTCACGAAAAATGTTCGGTGATGTGCGAAAAATCAAACATTGCATGAAAAATCGTGATTTCTCGTTTAATTTCCGGTCAAAAGTCGAAAATCATACTTCGATGTAAAATTTATACATGACGAGTTTCTTCTTGGTCGATTAGATCAAAAAACGTTGACTAGAGAAAAACTCGATTGCACTGATTTGATCCAAATACGATCAATTTTCGTTTCGAAAATTTTGAAAAACGTCGTTCCTGAACGAAATATGTTCGGTGATGAGCGAAAAGTCAGACAATGCATGGAAAATCGTTGTTCCTAGTTCGATTTCTGGTCAAAAGTCGAAAATCATACTTCGATGAAAAAATTTAAACGTGACGAGTTATTTTTGCGTCGATTCGAATGAAAAATGTTGACGAGAAAAACAATTGACTCCACTGATTTACACCAAATACGATGGAATTTCGTTTCGAAAATTTCGAAAACCGTCGTTTCTTCGCGAAAAATGTTCGGTGATGAGCGAAAAGTCAAACATTGCATGAAAAATCGTTGTTTCTCGTTTTATTTCTGGTGAAAAGTCGAAAATCATACTTCGATGTAAAATTTATACGTGACGAGTTATTTTTCGGTCGATTCGAATGAAAAATGTTGACGAGAGAAAAAATTGACTCCACTGATTTACACCAAATACGATGAAATTTCGTTTCGAAAATTTCGAAAACCGTCGTTTCTTCGCGAAAAATGTTCGGTGATGAGCGAAAAGTCAAACATTGCATGAAAAATCGTTGTTTCTCGTTTTATTTCTGGTGAAAAGTCGAAAATCATACTTCGATGTAAAATTTATACGTGACGAGTTACTTTTCGGTCGATTCGAATGAAAAATGTTGACGAGAGAAAAAATTGACTCCACTGATTTACACCAAATACGATGAAATTTCGTTTCGAAAATTTCGAAAACCGTCGTTTCTTCGCGAAAAATGTTCGGTGATGAGCGAAAAGTCGAACATTGCATGAAAAATCGTTGTTTCTCGTTTAATTTCTGGTCAAAAGTCGACAATCATACTACGATGTAAAATTTATACGTGACGAGTCTCTTTTCGGTCGATTTGAACGGAAAATGTTGACGAGAGATAAAATTGATTCAACTGATTTAAACCAATTACGATGAAATTTCTTTTCGAAAATTTTGAAAAACGTCGTTCTTTCACGAAAAATGTTTGGTGATGAGCGAACAGTCAGGCGATGCATGAAAAATCATTGTTTCTAGTTTGATTTCTGGTGAAGAGTCAAAAATTATACTACGATGTCAATCTTATACGTGCCGAGTCTCTTTTCGGTCGATTTAAACGAAAATCGTTGACGAGAGAAAAACTTGATCGCACTGATGTGAACCAAATACGATCAAATTTCGTTTCGCAGATTTTGAAAAACGTCGTTCTTTCACGAAAAATGTTCGGTGATGAGCGAAGAGTCGGACAATGCATGAAAAATCATTGTTTCTAGTTTAATTTCTGTTCAAAAGTCCAAAATCATACTTCGATGTAAAATTTATACGTGACGAGTCTCCCTTCGTTCGATTAGAACGAAAAACGTTGACGAGAGAAAAACTGGATTGCACTGATTTACACCAAATACGATGAAATTTCGTTTCGAAAATTTTGAAAACCGTCGTTTCTTCGCGAAAAATGTTCGGTGATGAGCGAAAAGTCAAACATTGCATGAAAAATCGTTGTTTCTAGTTCAATTTCTGGTCAAAAGTGGAAAATCATACTTCGATGTAAAATTTATACGTGACGAGTTATTTTTCGGTCGATTTAGATGAAAAATGTTGACGAGAGAAAAAATTGACTCCACTGATTTACACCAAATACGATGAAATTTCTTTTCGAAAATTTTGAAAACCGTCGTCTCTTCGCGAAAAATGTTCGGTGATGAGCGAAAAGTCAAACATTGCATGAAAAATCGTTGTTTCTCGTTTAATTTCTGGTCAAAAGTCGAAAATCATACTTCGATGTAAAATTTATACATGACGAGTTTCTTCTTGGTCGATTAGGTCAAAAAACGTTGACTAGAGAAAAATTCGATTGCACTGATTTGAACCAAATACGATCAATTTTCGTTTCGAAAATTTTGAAAAACGTCGTTCCTGAACGAAATATGTTCGGTGATGAGCGAAAAGTCAAACATTGCATGAAAAATCGTTGTTTCTAGTTCAATTTCTGGTCAAAAGTGGAAAATCGTACTTCGATGTAAAATTTATACGTGACGAGTTATTTTTCGGTCGATTCGAATGAAAAATGTTGACGAGAAAAACAATTGACTCCACTGATTTACACCAAATACGATGGAATTTCGTTTCGAAAATTTTGAAAACCGTCGTTGCTTCGCGAAAAATGTTCGGTGATGAGCGAAAAGTCAAACATTGCATGAAAAATCGTTGTTTCTTGTTCAATTTCTGGTCAAAAGTCGAAAATCATACTTCGATGTAAAGTTTATACGTGACGAGTTATTTTTCGGTCGATTCAAATGAAAAATGTTGACGAGAGAAAAAATTGACTCCACTGATTTACGCCAAATACGATGAAATTTCTTTTCGAAAATTTTGAAAACCGTCGTCTCTTCGCGAAAAATGTTCGGTGATGAGCGAAAAGTCAAACATTGCATGAAAAATCGTTGTTTCTAGTTCAATTTCTGGTCAAAAGTGGAAAATCGTACTTCGATGTAAAATTTATACGTGACGAGTTATTTTTCGGTCGATTCGAATGAAAAATGTTGACGAGAAAAACAATTGACTCCACTGATTTACACCAAATACGATGGAATTTCGTTTCGAAAATTTTGAAAACCGTCGTTGCTTCGCGAAAAATGTTCGGTGATGAGCGAAAAGTCAAACATTGCATGAAAAATCGTTGTTTCTTGTTCAATTTCTGGTCAAAAGTCGAAAATCATACTTCGATGTAAAGTTTATACGTGACGAGTTATTTTTCGGTCGATTCAAATGAAAAATGTTGACGAGAGAAAAAATTGACTCCACTGATTTACGCCAAATACGATGAAATTTCTTTTCGAAAATTTTGAAAACCGTCGTCTCTTCGCGAAAAATGTTCGGTGATGAGCGAAAAGTCAAACATTGCATGAAAAATCGTTGTTTCTCGTTTAATTTCATGTCAAAAGTCTAAAATCATTCTTCGATGTAAAATTTATACATGACGAGTTTCTTCTTGGTCGATTAGATCAAAAAACGTTGACTAGAGAAAAACTCGATTGCACTGATTTGAACCAAATACGATCAATTTTCGTTTCGAAAATTTTGAAAAACGTCGTTCCTGAACGAAATATGTTCGGTGATGAGCGAAAAGTCAAACATTGCATGAAAAATCGTTGTTTCTAGTTCAATTTCTGGTCAAAAGTGGAAAATCGTACTTCGATGTAAAATTTATACGTGACGAGTTATTTTTCGGTCGATTCGAATGAAAAATGTTGACGAGAAAAACAATTGACTCCACTGATTTACACCAAATACGATGAAATTTCGTTTCGAAAATTTTGAAAACCGTCGTTCCTTAACGAATTATGTTCGGTGATGAGCGAAAAGTCAGACAATGCATGGAAAATCGTTGTTTCTAGTTCCATTTCTGGTCAAAAGTCGAAAATCATACTTCGATGTAAAATTTATACGTGACGAGTTATTTTTCGGTCGATTCAAATGAAAAATGTTGACGAGAGAAAAAATTGACTCCACTGATTTAAACCAAATACGATGAAATTTCTTTTCGAAAATTTTGAAAACCGTCGTCTCTTCGCGAAAAATGTTCGGTGATGAGCGAAAAGTCAAACATTGCATGAAAAATCGTTGTTTCTCGTTTAATTTCTGGTGAAAAGTCGATAATCATACTTCTGTATAAAATTTATACGTGACGAGTTATTTTTCGGTCGATTCGAATGAAAAATGTTGACGAGAGAAAAAATTGACTCCACTGATTTACACCAAATACGATGAAATTTCGTTTCGAAAATTTCGAAAACCGTCGTTTCTTCGCGAAAAATGTTCGGTGATGAGCGAAAAGTCAAACATTGCATGAAAAATCGTTGTTTCTCGTTTAATTTCTGGTGAAAAGTCGAAAATCATACTTCGATGTAAAATTTATACGTGACGAGTTATTTTTCGGTCGATTCAAATGAAAAATGTTGACGAGAGAAAAAATTGACTCCACTTATTTACACCAAATACGATGAAATTTCGTTTCGAAAATTTCGAAAACCGTCGTTTCTTCGCGAAAAATGTTCGGTGATGAGCGAAAAGTCAAACATTGCATGAAAAATCGTTGTTTCTCGTTTAATTTCTGGTGAAAAGTCGAAAATCATACTTCGATGTAAAATTTATACATGACGAGTTTCTTCTTGGTCGATTAGATCAAAAAACGTTGACTAGAGAAAAACTCGATTGCACTGATTTGAACCAAATACGATCAATTTTCGTTTCGAAAATTTTGAAAAACGTCGTTCCTGAACGAAATATGTTCGGTGATGAGCGAAAAGTCAGACAATGCATGGAAAATTGTTGTTTCTAGTTCAATTTCTGGTAAAAAGTCGAAAATCATACGACGATGTAAAATTTATACGTGACGAGTCTCTTTTCGGTCGATTTGAACGGAAAATGTTGACGAGAGATAAAATTCATTCCACGGATTTATTCAGAATACGAAGAAATTTCGTTTCGAAAATTTTGAAAACCGTCGTTTCTACGCGAAAAATGTTCGGTGATAAGCGAAAAGTCAAACATTGCATGTAAAATCGTTGCTTCTCGTTTAATTTCTGGTCAAAAGTCGAAAATCATACTTCGATGTAAAATTTATACATGACGAGTTTCTTCTTGGTCGATTCAATCAAAAAATTTGAACCAAATACGATCAATTTTCGTTTCGAAAATTTTGAAAACCGTCGTACCTTAACGAAATATGTTCGGAGATGAGCGAAAAGTCAGACAATGCATGGAAAATCGTTTTTTTCTAGTTCAATTTTTGGTCAAAATTCGACAATCATACTTCGATGTAAAATTTATACGTGACGAGTGATTTTTCGGTCGATTCGAATGAAAAATGTTAAAGAGAGAAAAAATTGACTCGACTGATTTACACCAAATACGATGAAATTTCGTTTCGAAAATTTTGAAAACCGTCGTTTCTTCGCGTAAAATGTTCGGTGATGAGCGGAAAGTCAAACATTGCATGAAAAATCGTTGTTTCTCGTTGAATTTCTGGTCAAAAGTCGAAAATCATACTTCGATGTAAAATTTATACATGACGAGTTTCTTCTTGGTCGATTCGATCAAAAAATTTGAACCAATTACGATCAATTTTCGTTTCGGAAATTTTGAAAAACGTCGTTCCTTAACGAAATATGTTCGGAGATGAGCGAAAAGTCAGACAATGCATGGAAAATCGTTTTTTTCTAGTTCAATTTCTGGTCAAAATTCGACAATCATACTTCGATGTAAAATTTATACGTGACGAGTTATTTTTCGGTCGATTCGAATGAAAAATGTTGACGAGAAAAAATTGACTCTACTGATTTACACGAAATACGATGAAATTTCGTTTCGAAAATTTTGAAAACCGTCGTTTCTACGCGAAAAATGTTCGATGATGAGCGAAAAGTCAAACATTGCATGAAAAATCGTTGTTTTTCGTTCAATTTCTGGTGAAAAGTCGAAAATCATACTACGATGTAAAATTTATACGTGACGAGTCTCTTTTCGTTCGATTTGAACGGAAAATGTTGACGAGAGATAAAATTGATTCCGCTGATGTAAACCAATTACGATGAAATTTCGTTTCGCAAATCCTGAAAAACGTCGTTCTTTCACGAAAAATGTTCGGTGATGAGAGAATAGTCGGACAATACATAAAAATCATTGTTCCTCGTTTAATTTCTGGTCAAAAGTCGAAAATCATACTTCGATGTAAAATTTATACGTGACGAGTCTTTTTTCGGTCGATTTGAACGAAAAATGTTGACGAGAGAAAAAATTGATTGCACTGATTTGTACCAAATACGATCAAATTTCGTTCGGCAAATTTTGAAAAACGTCGTTCTTTCACGAAAAATGTTCGGTGATGTGCGAAAAATCAAACATTGCATGAAAAATCGTGATTTCTCGTTTAATTTCCGGTCAAAAGTCGAAAATCATACTTCGATGTAAAATTTATACATGACGAGTTTCTTCTTGGTCGATTAGATCAAAAAACGTTGACTAGAGAAAAACTCGATTGCACTGATTTGATCCAAATACGATCAATTTTCGTTTCGAAAATTTTGAAAAACGTCGTTCCTGAACGAAATATGTTCGGTGATGAGCGAAAAGTCAGACAACGCATGGAAAATCGTTGTTCCTAGTTCGATTTCTGGTCAAAAGTCGAAAATCATACTTCGATGAAAAAATTTAAACGTGACGAGTTATTTTTCCGTCGATTCGAATGAAAAATGTTGACGAGAAAAACAATTGACTCCACTGATTTACACCAAATACGATGGAATTTCGTTTCGAAAATTTCGAAAACCGTCGTTTCTTCGCGAAAAATGTTCGGTGATGAGCGAAAAGTCAAACATTGCATGAAAAATCGTTGTTTCTCGTTTTATTTCTGGTGAAAAGTCGAAAATCATACTTCGATGTAAAATTTATACGTGACGAGTTATTTTTCGGTCGATTCGAATGAAAAATGTTGACGAGAGAAAAAATTGACTCCACTGATTTACACCAAATACGATGAAATTTCGTTTCGAAAATTTCGAAAACCGTCGTTTCTTCGCGAAAAATGTTCGGTGATGAGCGAAAAGTCAAACATTGCATGAAAAATCGTTGTTTCTCGTTTTATTTCTGGTGAAAAGTCGAAAATCATACTTCGATGTAAAATTTATACGTGACGAGTTACTTTTCGGTCGATTCGAATGAAAAATGTTGACGAGAGAAAAAATTGACTCCACTGATTTACACCAAATACGATGAAATTTCGTTTCGAAAATTTCGAAAACCGTCGTTTCTTCGCGAAAAATGTTCGGTGATGAGCGAAAAGTCGAACATTGCATGAAAAATCGTTGTTTCTCGTTTAATTTCTGGTCAAAAGTCGACAATCATACTACGATGTAAAATTTATACGTGACGAGTCTCTTTTCGGTCGATTTGAACGGAAAATGTTGACGAGAGATAAAATTGATTCAACTGATTTAAACCAATTACGATGAAATTTCTTTTCGAAAATTTTGAAAAACGTCGTTCTTTCACGAAAAATGTTTGGTGATGAGCGAACAGTCAGGCGATGCATGAAAAATCATTGTTTCTAGTTTGATTTCTGGTGAAGAGTCAAAAATTATACTACGATGTCAATCTTATACGTGCCGAGTCTCTTTTCGGTCGATTTAAACGAAAATCGTTGACGAGAGAAAAACTTGATCGCACTGATGTGAACCAAATACGATCAAATTTCGTTTCGCAGATTTTGAAAAACGTCGTTCTTTCACGAAAAATGTTCGGTGATGAGCGAAGAGTCGGACAATGCATGAAAAATCATTGTTTCTAGTTTAATTTCTGTTCAAAAGTCGAAAATCATACTTCGATGTAAAATTTATACGTGACGAGTCTCCCTTCGTTCGATTAGAACGAAAAACGTTGACGAGAGAAAAACTGGATTGCACTGATTTACACCAAATACGATGAAATTTCGTTTCGAAAATTTTGAAAACCGTCGTTTCTTCGCGAAAAATGTTCGGTGATGAGCGAAAAGTCAAACATTGCATGAAAAATCGTTGTTTCTAGTTCAATTTCTGGTCAAAAGTGGAAAATCATACTTCGATGTAAAATTTATACGTGACGAGTTATTTTTCGGTCGATTTAGATGAAAAATGTTGACGAGAGAAAAAATTGACTCCACTGATTTACACCAAATACGATGAAATTTCTTTTCGAAAATTTTGAAAACCGTCGTCTCTTCGCGAAAAATGTTCGGTGATGAGCGAAAAGTCAAACATTGCATGAAAAATCGTTGTTTCTCGTTTAATTTCTGGTCAAAAGTCGAAAATCATACTTCGATGTAAAATTTATACATGACGAGTTTCTTCTTGGTCGATTAGGTCAAAAAACGTTGACTAGAGAAAAATTCGATTGCACTGATTTGAACCAAATACGATCAATTTTCGTTTCGAAAATTTTGAAAAACGTCGTTCCTGAACGAAATATGTTCGGTGATGAGCGAAAAGTCAAACATTGCATGAAAAATCGTTGTTTCTAGTTCAATTTCTGGTCAAAAGTGGAAAATCGTACTTCGATGTAAAATTTATACGTGACGAGTTATTTTTCGGTCGATTCGAATGAAAAATGTTGACGAGAAAAACAATTGACTCCACTGATTTACACCAAATACGATGGAATTTCGTTTCGAAAATTTTGAAAACCGTCGTTGCTTCGCGAAAAATGTTCGGTGATGAGCGAAAAGTCAAACATTGCATGAAAAATCGTTGTTTCTTGTTCAATTTCTGGTCAAAAGTCGAAAATCATACTTCGATGTAAAGTTTATACGTGACGAGTTATTTTTCGGTCGATTCAAATGAAAAATGTTGACGAGAGAAAAAATTGATTCCACTGATTTACGCCAAATACGATGAAATTTCTTTTCGAAAATTTTGAAAACCGTCGTCTCTTCGCGAAATATGTTCGGTGATGAAGCGAAAAGTCGAACATTGCATGTTACGTCCTCGGGTCTATCTCCTTTAATTTCATGTCAAAAGTCTAATTACATTCCTACCAATCAATATTCTCGTAATTAATCAA